>CBVK0101008393.1:0-13035 GCA_900067695.1 Picea abies
ATTTGAGCTAGGTATGTAGGGTAAAAATTCCTTCAAAGATAGGGTATCCAGATTGATCATAAAAAATACAAAAGTAATACTTTCAACAATCTTCATGTTGCAATATTTATCTTGGACATATGTAGGCTCCCCCAATCTTTGACATAAATGAAAAAAATATTTCCAACACAACTACCAATCCACTATCCTATAATTTTTGGGATTGATAAAAAAATTGAGATACTTGATGCCTTCATCAAAATTCCCCCTTACACAAGGATGCAGAGATATCAACTGAGCATGAAGTTGATCCTCCAATTCACAAGAATAAGAAATTGAAATATTTCAGGTTAATCGCAGGTCCTGCACAAATTAACAAACAAAAAAAAAAAGATTCATTAAGATTTCTACATTTTTAGATCAATTTTCATCCTTAAAATTATGCTTGGTGGAATATCATCAATGAGTAGGAGTTAAGCTGGATATAATTGTATGTTGGTCTTTGCAGCTTGTACCACCATATATGCCATCACATGAAACAACCACCTCCTTAAACCCTCATCCATAAAGGACGTCCCTACTGCAATCCTCATGTAGGTTTGAAAAAGGAAGATGTTGATACATTGATTAAGACTACTATATGCAAGGAGGTAACATAGCCCATGATCCACATAACCATTCTCAGAGAGAAACCAATATGAAGTAGCATTAGATGGAGGAATGTCTAGGACAATAAATCATATGCTTTAGAGAGATCATGATTTAAAATCAGAGATAGAGATGAATGCAATTTTATGTTTTGTAAAACTTCTTGTGCAACACCAATTTCCTCATGTATATTCCTCCCTTCCAAAAATATATAATGCTCCACCGAAATGACCCGAGATAGAATAGGCTTAATTATTATTGCAATCACCTACAAAATAATCTTGTATACCATATTAAACAATGAGATCAATCTAAATTAATTAAAGGATTCTATATGGTCTACTTGTGAAACTAAGGAAATAATGTTTCATTTAATGTTTCCTGAAACTCTTCCTAGTTCACACAATTCTTTTACCACTCTTAGAAGATTCATTCCTAGAAAGTTGAACAAGCCTTGATGTAAAACTTATCATTCCAATCATCAGAGAATGGGCTCCTATCCTTCTAAAAAGTGTTCATAAATGAGAGTAGTTCATCCAAAGAAACTTGTAGGAAGAGATCCTCATTCTTATCTTCCTAGACTAAGCAAGGATACATGTCAATCAAGTTCATAATCTCCTAAAGCGGAAATATTTTAGGTTGTTTATAAATATTTCCAAAACGTGACACATTGATATTAGCCAAATCCTAAAAGGACTTGGCTTCCCTGCCATCCTCCACTCATAGATTAAAGATCATATCTTTAGGTCTTCTATAGTTATCAAAAGAATGAAAATAAATTTTATTTTGATCTCCACATGAGATCCAAGTGGCATGACTCGTAATTTTCCACTCGTTCTTTTCACCTAGAATCAATTTATACTTTCGTCTCTCCAATATATTTATTTGTTGCAAGTTATAATCCTCCAAATTAAAGATAACATTTCCTTGGATAATCCCTTCCATTTTAACGTTGATCTCTCTCATCAAAACCTGCCACATCTAGGGATCCTATCTAACCTTTTTTACACAACCACTTCCCTAGAAAGCTTGTTCATCTAGGTAGGTTTTATATCCATCAGAGAAATATCCACAAGACGAATTCTCTCCAAGGAGGCTACTATAAAATAAGTCTTTAGTGGATCATAATGAACAACAAGTCCCAATATCTCATCCCTCTTTAAAACAAAATTTAGGTCCACACCAATGATTAATTTGGCACCATTAGGAAAGGAGATTTGAAAATATTATCCCTATATTCGACTGTGCCCTCATATGGCCCATAGCTGTTGAGTATACAAAAAGTATTCCCCGTCCTTTGGGAAAAGATTCAATATGACAAATGTTATCACACCAATCAATAAGAACCCCTCTTGATCTACCAAAAGAATCAATAGCCATTAAATCCCATCCCTTAAGAAAAGACTTTAAGGTAGTGCATATATTGTCCCCCTACCCATAGTTTCCTGAACTAAGACTACATCCAGATAAAACTTCTTCATAGTATGCTTAGAGACACTTTCTTACCCTAACTCCCTAGGCCTCTTGCATCCAAAGAAAGAATATTCATTTAAAAAAAGAGGAGGGGGATTTTGGTTCTCTGAGGACCCCATTGATTAAGGCTTGACAACCTTGATGAGCTTCAGGAGAAACTTTCTCTTATGTATTTTTTGTTAATATTTTCTCCGAGAATCCCAAAAAGTTGACCCCCCCTCTCGGATCCTCATCTATCCTGCAAGAAACTATGGATATATCCCAAGGCTTACATAGTTTAAAATCATAGGGACACCACATAGAAATATTGAGCTTGAAGAAAGAGAGACTTCAACGTTATGGGAATATGGAATCCCTTCCGAAGGGTCCCTAAGAGGCTCTTCCCCCAGTCCTTCGTAATCACCCTCACCCACATCAAAGTAAAATGGGTGATGAGCTACATCATAAACAACCCCTTGGGGCTTAAGAGGAAAACTTGACAGCACAATAATAGACCCAACATAACATGACCACACCTATGCCACATAACACATTTTAAAGGCACATTTACATAGTCAAGGGTTTGCACAATCTTTCGAGATCCCAACACCAAAGAAATAGACTCAAAAATTCCTCCTCTTACATCCATGTCAACTAATACCCGAGCCATAGAGTTTTGAGGTAAAGATACAAAAATGTTATCTATAGCTAAGGTTTTCCTAATTTTATTCTCGATCTCTCGGAGGATCGAAATGGTCCACCATTAAAGGGGAAGGATCAAAAATTTGACCTAAACATCAAATTTATGCAACACATACTCCCTCGGATGAAGGAGGGTATACTAGTGTTTGAGGTATAAGAATATTGATTCCAAATACCACATACCTTTCAAAATAGCTTATGTGTCTTTCTTCTCCTTGAATATAAAACCAAGCCATCCCTTGGATGAAATATGAGACCCACTGAGTACCCTATATAAGGCTTCTCATTTAGAACAATCCAACTCTTGAGTCTGTCCGTAGGGATACATCATCCCATAAATTTATCAACCAATGAATGACCATCGAGATCCGTGACCTTTTCCAGTCAAATATCCTCTCCAAATACCAAGGAAATGTTCCCACCCTTATATTTAAGAGTCTTCCTATGTTTTTTTGCCCCTCAAACGACCCAAGGGAACACATTAACCACCTTCCAATAGAGGTAAACTCAAAGCACCTCAATCAAACCTTGAATATATTTTGGAGACTTGATCTGGACAAAACAAAAATCGAATTTTGGTATACCTTTTCTCCTGAATACTAGCGAAGATTCTAGAAACTTATTGTGGCACAAGGAAAAATAAATGACTTCATCATTGAAGGATTTCCCTCCAATAGTCGAATAGCCAGTTCCCTTTCATGCATAAGCCTCCTTCTGACATAGAGAAAATGAGCCACACCAACATCATCATTTTTTTAGTTGTTACCTCAACAAGAAGAAATCCCTTTGTGCATACATGTGCTTTGGCATGCCACCTTCAGAGAGGATTGTACTCTATCCACCTCACTATCCATTTCATCATATGATCAAGTCCTTAATAGAGGGTCTCGCGTGATGCACAAATATCTCTCTATCTTAAAGCTAGTCTTATGAATACTCAATTGAGAACGTAGAGACCACTTTTACCATTCTAACATAAAATAAGTGCCTAAAAAACCTTATATCCATGTGGCCAAAGGCTATGGTTGTCATCCCATCACATTATTGTGAAAACTGTACTAGATGCCACACTCCCTTTAAAAACACTTAAAGAGATCAAAATAAATAAATAAAAATTTAGATTTATTAAAAATTATAAATATAAATAAATAATTGGAAGCTTTAATATCATAATATATTTTTGCTAATTTTTTTTATTATAAAATTTTATAATTATTCTGTTTTCTTTTTCTTTTTATAAATATAATTAAAGATAACCTAAAAATTTTCTTTAATAATTTATAAATTTTTTATTTTTATTTAATTAATTTTTATAAGTTTTTAATTTTTATTTAATTAATATTTTTAATAAATATAAATAATCATACGTTATTAAAAAAAAAATTCAAAAATCAAATCTAATTAAAAACTCAAAAATACTAGTTTGAAAAATTGGTTATATGAATAATTTAGGGACCAATAATGTGTATCACCCTATATATATGATAGCTATACCCAAATTTTGCACTTTTAATATATGATAGCTACACCCAAATTTTGCACTTTTAAAAACAGGATCTATTATTTTTTATTGTAAATTCTAAAGTCAAATCTAATTAAAAACTCAAAAATACTAGTTTGGAAAATTGGATATATGAATCATTTAGGGACCAATAATGTGTATCACCCTATATATGATAGCTATACCCAAATTTTGGACATTTTAAAACATGGTCTATTATTTTTTATTGTGATTGGGTGTGATGGGGTAGAGAAGATATAATTTAGGAAAATGGTATTCCTCATAGTTTTTGGTCTCATCTATTAATTAAGTGTTTGACAGCATGAAAGAAAGAGCAATAATTGTCATTTGATTTTTTAAGATCATTTTAAATTTCATATTTTACTTAGATATATAATTTGTCCATCTCATTATAGTGTCATGTTATGAATTCTTTAGTTTGTAGGTATAAGTTAATGATAGCAAAGATGTGAGTAACACAATTTCTATTATATTTGTATCGAGAATAATTTTTTGGTGAAGGTATTCATTTAACTTTCAAACTCAGTGTATTATTATTGGCCTATACATTTCGTTAAAATCTATCACTCATTGTTGAGCATTAGTTTTCTATCTATGCCACTAGGAGCGGTTTGGTGGTTGCTCCTCTAAGGAGATGGTTGGAGATTTTCCCTAATGGTGGTGGCCCTAGATGAGCGCCTTCCATTCTTGTCTTCTAAATTTCCTCTATTTCCTTCAAACTCAGAGTTGCATGGTATATCAACATTCAAAATTCCAAATTCATCTTATAATTAACTGTTTCTCATTCTCATTTCCAATAATATTTTTCCTCTATTTCCTTCAAACTCAAAATTGTATGGTATATCAAAATTCGAGATTCCAAATTCATCTTGTAACTAACTGTTTCTCGTTCTAATTTTCAATAGTAATGTTTGTTGTTAAGCCAAAATGCTATTAAATTCTCAAACTTAATAGGAAGGGTGCTCATCATTAAAAATATAAAAATAAATTCTCAAACTTAATAGGAAGGGTGCTCATCATTAAAAATATAAAAAAGATTTGCTTTGATAAAACTCTATGGTGTCAAATAAAATGTCTAAGTCCAGTATAATACCAACAAATCCACTCATCACCATGATTGTTCACAAGGTCCTTAAAATGTATTGATGTATTGATGTGGGAAGAGATCTCTCAACTTCATTAACCGTTATCACATGTCTCGAGACGGTAGCAAGTTCTATCTATTACAACTTACTACCTTATGGGGAAGAGAACGGCGGCCTCTTCCTTTCTTATCACTAATCTAGGTATTTTAAATTTAATTGACTAATATTATAAAACATACGCATTTTTCTCCTCAACTGTCCAAGCGTTTCATTTTCTGGCTGCCTGTGCATTTCATTTTCTGTCTTTCCTAACCTATCCACGTGTTTCATTTTCACCACGGATATCAACTGTCCGCCCATTCTCTACCGCCAATTTCCTTAGCTGTCCCCACGTTTTCTACAATTAAAACATCCCCTTTAGGCATTCTCAGCCGCGAAATAGCGGCTGTGCTAGTATTATAAAACATACGTATTTTTCTTAGTCACTTATGTATTTAAGTGCTCTTCATACAATTAATTTTTCAAACAATCAATTTTATAAAATCAATTTCATCATAAATGCGTGGAACGAAGCAAACAAATTATATAATTCAAATTTCACATTCACGTCATTATGAATTTCTCCTTGTTATAATTAGAGAGATAAAATAGTCATTTGGTGTGGTGCTAGTTAGCATGTAACCTATTCGATTTTACGCTTTTGATTCCTTTAAAATACAAAAACTATATATATCTTCATTGTGTCCTCAATCGTTAAGGGATGAATTGATTATATATATCTTCATTCTGTCCTCAATCGTTAAGGGATGAGTTGATTTGGTGGAATATTAAGTAGCATATTATTATTATTATTAAATACAAAAGGATATATATAATGTTTTTTTAATGATGTGAAATTGATAATTAATTAATTTTTTTGTTTGCTTTGTGACATTTTATGATTAAGAAACAATATCTAAGAACATTTAAATAGTCGGTTACATCAACCATTAACATGGTTGGATTTTTAGTGTCAGCTTAGTCATGACCTTCAAATTTGATTATTATTTTGGGACTAATTTTTTTTTGTAAGTTAGAATTTTGTATTACCTTCTAAGAACCAAAAATAATACAATCATAGTATCCTTAGGTTAGGGCTGCAGAAAATGGAAAGTGTCTCAAGCCCAAGACCAATTAAAATGATGAGCTACCTTGAAGGGACAAAAACAAGTATAGAACCTGAAACTAGGATGAAAGACCAACATTCTTGCAGAAGGAAGTCACCGAGTAGAGTGAGAGACTAGATCGATATACAAATTGTCCATTTTTACTAACTATGGTGGGATTAGAAATTATGGGATTATCACAGTCTGGGTAGGCATCTCTTGGGCATGTTGGTGCTTCTCAGGGATGGAGAAAATATCTAAGAGATTGACCTTTTTGTCTAGAATTTCAATTCCAAATTTTAAATCAACTAACTCACCCTGAATCTCAAAGATCAAAGATTAGCTTCAGGTGGTCCCCCATCAATCAAGAATTCTTTGTCACTTTAGTTGGAGTTGTTTTTCCATCACTTGAGTATCAGGAAGCATGCACGGGTCAAGAAAACCTAGCAGGACCAGGGCCTCACCCTGGACAACAAAAGAAGCATCGCCCTTCAAAGGAGAGAACAGACCCTTCTGAGCATTATTACCCACTACCTCATCACCAATATCGTACCATTGCACCTTGCAACCCCAAATCATACCATCAACGTGTGTTTGCTACAATTCTTTCCTCTCCGTACGGGGTGTCGAATTTCCTCACAACTGGTCCTCTTGGGTTGCCATAATTGTGGTTTAAATCTCAATTTCATTGGAAAAATACATTATACCTCAATTCTTTCCTCTCCGTACGGGGTGTCGAATTTCCTCAAAACTGGTCCTCTTGGGTTGCCATAATTGTGGTTTAAATCTCAATTTCATTGGAAAAATACATTATACCTCCTCGTTGAGCCTTGACATGTGTATGAGAACCTCTTCCCTATGCACTCTGCCTAGTTCCTGAATGTGTCACATTTTGGTGGTGTGAATGTCAAAAAAACAGGGAAGGGAGACAACTTTCTCACTAGAACAACGCGAGAAAGGGGAGCCAACTTTCTCACCACTAGTTGCAAGAGAATTTCACTGGGAAGAATAACCAAGCTCAGGATAACATTATAAGAATTCCCACCAGAATGCATTACTATCACCTATGCTTTCCCTCCCTTGAAGGTTGACCATATTAACTCTTGAAATCAGTGAGGGATCACTTCCTTTCCTGTGAATTGTACCAGAGACCAATGCTCCATCTCTTGTCGCAGGGCCCAAAGATTGCATAGACTTAATGATCATGTCTTGGAAGTGATGGAAGGCTCCCTCAACCTCTCCTTGAGGAATCACGGGCTACCAGGTATCAGATAAAACTTCCACTAGGATCATGGTCATCTTTAAGGGGATAACACCACATCCTAAGGAAATTAGATTATTATGTCGTAGTCTAAATGTTCCACAGAATTACTCTTTTCCAACGATATTTTTAAAGGACCTTTGCCCAAAATTCGACAAGAAATTGTTAGATCTGCACATTTGAGTGATAGTTTTTTTGCATGTTGAATCCATTTCTGCATTCATAAATGAATTTTAAATAACCAATAATAGTGATTTCGTGAAGATTTATGTTGCCAGATTTCAGCGAAAAAAGTCATTTCGTAGAACAGTTAAACAATTGCCACTATTATTATTATTAATTATTTTTTTGTTAATATATTATTATTATTATAGGGCTTTAATGTTTTGTTAAATCCTTAAGCTGCAATAAATAATTGATCAATACTAAAGCTGTTCAGGTTTAATCATGTAAACTTGACAATAAAAATTTCCACATATATTAATTCTTGTCAATCATCTAAAGGTGACAATCATATAGCGTTATAGTAATTTCTTAATATGATTAGGTAAATGTGAAAAAGTAAACAGGTTAAGTGATGCATTGCATTCAAAAATTATTAGGAGTTATGAACAATGGATCCTATTCATTGATTTGAGAAGACCACCAAAAATATGTTAACATCTTTTATTGCTAGCCATCAAATTAAATTTTTAGATTAAAAGATTATTAATTATAAGCATTATCAATAAGTATACGCCTATCTGCTTATCCCTCAGACTAAATGGACAGATTGCGTTTCTAACCATTGAGATCTTTCCATATGATAATTTGGATTAATTTTCATCTACTTTTTTCTGCTTTTCCGTCCGGAATCTTGAGTCAAAAAAACCAATATGATGTCCAAAACGTGAAAATGGCCATCTTAATCAAGGTTACTTAACCGGAGTTGTTATTGACGGTGAAAGATTTCGACCTTAAATTTCAAATTCCGAATCTCATATCTGCTCATAATTCTACGGCTATTACAAGCAACTTCACGTGATCGGCCCCTCTGAACCCATCAGTCATCTTCGATTCGGCATGCCGGTATTGATGATGTCACTGCCGTTTAAAGTAAGAAGCAGCGGAAATCATGCTGAGAGCCAAAAGGCTCCAACCAAATCTACCGTCACGGCAAATGTATGATCTTTCAGAATTGTCCAGAAAAACCAGAAGTTGACTTTCTAATTAGCTGAAGGTTGGATATCAATACCATCATGCCGTAAGGGCAGTTGAAGAGTCATGTTCTTAATTTCTTTTCACGGCATTGGAAAGCGTGATGACTACGTACATCTCTGTCCATATAACTGCACGTTTTGGTATCTACATACATCTTTGTCTATATAACTGCACGTTTTAGTATGAACGAGAGTACTTTAAAATAACAGAAAACGAAATTTACATTTTTAATTTAAAATTTTATAATAAGTGAATAAATTTAATTAGTTTTACAATATTTATAAGTGTATGATGACGAGGATGAGATATTTACCTAAAGTGTATAAATTTTAGCAATTTTTTCTAATTTGTAAAATAGCAATTATAAAATGTTTGATGATATTTTTAAAAAATGGTATATAGTTTTCTATAATTTTAACAATTTTTAAAATATAAAACTTTATGTTATAAAATTTGGGTTAATAAAATGAAAATTGATTAATCATTTTTTGGAAAATTAGTACATCAACCAAATTTTTGTAGTGTGTGGACATAAATGTATGTTCAACTCCATTAATAAGTGGATGAGTTTCATTGTTTTTATGATATTTACAATTGTGATATCTACTTTTGTGTGGGTATTAATATCTCCATCTTATTATATTAAGGGAGGCTAATTATTAAGTAGATTTTTAAATGTTTTTTTTTATTATTAACAAGTTTATTAAAAAATTGCATTTTTTTAAAGCAATATATTTTGTTCATGTATTAACATTATGTATTAATACTATATACAAAAACTTTTGCTAGTAAGCCATGTTCAAAAAGATTATCATACAACCAACTAAGCCAAAAAAAAAAAAACATAACATCTAAAGAGAAAAATAGTCTATAGAATTTGCTAGATAGATGAACAAGATATACACAAGGGAAAAGTATGAACAAGAAAATAAAAACTAGAATTCAAATTAACCATTGGAAGGAGAAGGAAACACTTGGAGATCCCTCTAAAACTTATCCATAAACACTATAATTCAAATTAACCATTGAAAAAGGACACTCGGAAAACCATCTACCCCATATAAGTTAGAGAAAAACAAGTATGCATCCGAACTCCCCAAGTAACTGAAAGGATCCCCATGATAAGCCATTGAACCATCTCCATTAACAACTTCCTAAACCATTTTTCCTATTTTAATAATAGTAATTGTAATAAAAAATGTTTTTTAATTTTAATAATAATAAATTAAACATAATAAAAATTCTTAAACCTTTTTAATCTTATATTTTTTATTTACTTTATAATTTATTAACATTTATTTTTCTTAAAATTTAAAACTTACAATAAATATCCCATATAAATCTCATGCCAAATTTAGAGATTGCCGAATCTCTTACCTGTGCACCAAACTCTGGGGCCACTGCTCATATATTATCTTTCAAGATTCTACCGACAAATTACCAGTTGACTCTTTAATTCGGTGAACGTTGGATATCAATAACATCATGCCACAAGGACAATTGGAGTGCCAAAATTAATGGCAGCACAACCCATGCACATCATAGCTGTGGCGATAGCTATTTGTGGAATTGAAACCATGGAATGGAGTGGAGTCGTGGCGATGGAAATATCTTTTTAAATACATATCATAAATGATTTAAAGATATTTGTGGAATTCAAATCATGGTTGGGAGTTTTATATTTAGTTATGGGAGAGTAAAGTGGAGTTGGGTGAAATGTGGAAATTGTGGTTATTCTATATTTAGTTACGAGAGGGTAGAGTGGACTTGGGTGAAAATTCCTATTGATTGGGCCACCATAAATGATCCAAAAAGGATCCAGAGAAAGCTCAGAACTTAGAATTCGCAGAAGCAATTCAAGATGTTTAGAATGGCCTCAGTAGAAAGAGAAACGAAAAATATTCAATGTTTCCAAAATTCAGTGAAAATGACATTATCACGAAGAGAGCATTGCAATATTTCTAACGGCACAAACGAATCATCAAACAAAGTCACGGATCGAAAGATATTCGCAATCAAAGTTTGGTCAACCTAGCCCAGACAATAGGGGAATGAATGAACATCTTTACTGTTGACGTCAGCATCAATAATGTTGACATCAGCATCCATACTGCTGACGTCAGCATCCATACAACACACGCAACAGGAGAAGGATATGACATGTGTCATGATGACGCCAACATGGTGATGTGGTAGCACTAGAGACTACCACGTGTCACCCATATTTGGCACTTCTGGACCAATCTGTGGACCAATAGGATTTCTCCACGTGGCAGTCCGTACAGTGACGTGGCACCGACATGGCATGATGACGTAGCATGATCAGTTGGTAGTGACATGACGTTTGTAGGATGATGCGGTGTTGACATGGCAGGTGCACGCTGACAAAGTAGTGGATGATCTAGCCGAATGGGAGGCTGCCATGTGGCAGTGAGAATATTCTGATTGACAACCTGTATCCAAAATTTGAAAAAAAATATAATGTTTTGGTGGGTCCACCAAATCTGGCCATATGCTAATCAATAGAACCTTGGATACAGCCATCACCAAAATTAGTGGAACCTACATTGTATATATATATATATATTTTTTCAACCATAAATCCAAGAGGGGGAGGCCCACGATTTTTGACACTGGAACCTTGTAATGAACACCACCCTTTTTACTTAAAAGTTGCATCCACTGAGTTCAGGGAGGAGGCGTGCATGTGGTACGGTGGGAACGTAGTTCGAGGTGAGTACAACAACATTAATTGTATGTTGTTGGGGGCACCAAAACTGAGACAAATTTCTTCTTGGGCATGGGAGTGTCAGAGTTGGATCAAGGCGTGGAGACAGTCATTTTTGGGTAATTTGATGTTAAGAATTCAGTGGTGCTGCCTTTGTCTGATCTGAGCATTATTTTTGCAGATTTATTTCAGAATGAGGTATGCTTATGTATTTTGCAAAATTCTTTTGTAGAGTTAATGGAAAATCCTAACCATTTGAGAGCAGGACCCGAAGATGTAGTCCACTAGGGATGAACTCCGTTATCATGTTTTTTTGTTCATATTTGATTCTTATGTCTCTTCATTTTTTAGTTTTTCCTTCTTTAATGGTACACTTTAATTTATGCTCATTTAATGCAATTCTTTATAAATAACTCAATGAAAAGATCTCAGACCATGTTGGTATCAGAGCAATCGTCTTTGACTTGAATTGTTGAATGTGAATGCTTACTAGGGCCAAGCATAGGTAGAGTGAAGGAACTCTTAATACTTTGAATCCTGAAGTTGGTCATGCATCCCAAAGGAAGAAAATGGCAGAAGAAGAAAAACATGATGAACAGGAGAAAAAACTTCATATGGTATTTTATTGCATGTCAAAAATGGTCGAATGCATGTATGGAGATTATAGGAAAATGATGAAGAAGAATGGGAAGAAAAAGGAAGAACATGTTGATGATGATGCTTCAGTAAAACAAAGGGATGGAGAAGATCCTCTTGAGCCTCCATCTTCACCATCAAGTTCTAGTTCTTCTTCATCTAAGCATTCTCATCATTCTAGCCATAAAACCTTTTCTTAACTTTTAAAAAACCATTATTAAAGATTGTTGTAAAATTTGTTTTACCTATGTTTAATGGAGATTCTAATCCTAAAAAGATAGATAATTGGATCTGACAGGTGGAAGTATATTGTCATGTTCAACATATTGATGAAGAGGAGGTTAAAGTGCAATTGGCTTCTTTTCGGTTAGAAGGCACAACTCTTATATGGTGGGAGAGCAAGATTCATGACATAAGTAAGTGTGGTAATCTTATTTGCTCATGGTCTGAATTTAAATCAGGGATAAGAAAGCAATTTTATCCATTGGGTTATTTACACAAAGCAATGATGTAATGGAAAACTTTAAGGAAAAGTAAAGGTAAAATTGTACAAAGTTTCTCAAAAGAAGTTAGGAAGAAATCTCTTGCATTAAACATTCATTTGGATTTTTATGAAACTTTAATGAAGTATATTGGTGCACTTCACAGTTATATTCGTCATACTTTTCTCTTGTTTA
>CBVK0101008413.1:0-21404 GCA_900067695.1 Picea abies
GTACACATACCTTTGTAAGTTAGTAAATGTATTCTCAACACCAAAATCTCTTGCAACCTTGGAGGTGTGATCCTGTCTAATAAGTTGCAATATTTCACCTTTAGGAACACACATATTGTCTAGCTTGTAGAGTAACACATTATGGATATTATATTCATTCTTACCATCACCTTATTCTACATGAATTTGACATTATAGTTGTTGAAACCCCTCTTTGAAGTCCTCGTCTTCTGTGTATACCTCTTTGTATGCATCATGGGTAAAATGCTCCATGTGCATAAGCATTCCCAAAGATGTAATCTAGGATGTGGGTGGCCTTGAAATCATGTCCACCAACTTAATAGTATTTTCCTTCTTATACTTGATGAAAATATGAAATTGCTGCAAAAAATACATCCACTCGTAGTGTCTGGTTTGTTGAATCTTACTATGGGACTCCAAATACTATAGTGGTTGGTGATCTATGTGGATAATGTTTTACTTTCCCATCATATAGTGCTTCCACTTGTTAAAAACTTGAACTAGGGAATACATTTCCATATCATAGGTAGGGTATTTCAAAACTCCTCCATGAAACATCTCAAATGATATCATGTTGGGTTACCTCCTTGCATCAAAACTACTCCCATAGAATACACACTTGCATTTGTCTCCACTTCGAATGGATTATACAAGTTAGGAAATGCGAGGATTGGTGCTTCATTTATCTTTTTTTCTAGCTCATCAAAATATTTTGTTGATTCTTTCCCCACTGGAAACTCTTAGCACTAGTTGTTATGGTGTGGAGTGGTGTAACTACCATTGAAAAATATGTTATGAACTTTCATAGGTATTGTGTTTCCCCATAAGATATCCTAACTTCAATGGCATTAGTAGGAACTGGCCATTTTATAATGTCCTCTATATTTGTGGGATCTATCTTGAGATCCCCTCCACTTATCACATACCCCAAATACACCAATGACTACTCAGAAAACTCATATTTCTTGAGGTTATCTAACCATTGGTTCTTTTTCAAAGTCTCTAACACCTACATACTATGTGAGACATGATCCTCCCATGTTGAGATATAAAACAATATATCATCCAAATACACTATAACAAATGAATCCAAATATGGGTGCAATACATCATTCATCAATATCATAAATGTAGTTGGTGCATTACATAAACCAAATGGCATGACCAACCATTCATACAAACCTTGCCTTGTATTGAAGGCAGTATTATAGCAAATGGCATGACCAACCATTCATACAAACCTTGCCTTGTATTGAAGGCAGTATTATAGGTGTGTTATTCTTTGACACGTACCTAGTGGTATCCCAATTTGAGATCCAACTTGGTGAAGTACTTCACATGATGCATCTCATCCAAAACAATTATTGATCCTAGGCAGGGGTAATTGATTCTTGAGTGTAATCTTATTAAAATATATGTAGTCGATACACATTCACCAAGTCCCATCTTCCTTGGGTACTATGGTAATAGGTGACCCATAATGTGAGGTGATTGGTCAAATTACTCCCTACTCTAGCAACTACTAAAATTGTTTCTTCACTTCATCTTCTTCCAAAATAATTTACCTATACAGCCCAATATTTCGTAATGGGGAGTCAAGAAATAATTGTATCTCATGATCCACTTCCCTCTAAGGTGGTATCCCTTTAAGCTCCCGGAACACTCCTTTGTATGCCTACAATAACTCATCCAAATTTCATTTCTACTTTTTGGTACATCCCTCCAAGGATGCCTTTACTCTTACTAATTCATCACCTGGTTGATTCTCTTATAGGAAAAGAAAAACATACTTCTTACTTGAACTAATCAACTTTTTGGCTTGGTTGGAACTTACTAGTGTGATCTTCGATTTAACTTTATGTTCATTAATGATGAAAACATTCCCATCCTTGATAAAGTAGTACCACTTTTCTCTCCTCGTGAAGTTTGCATCCCTCATATACATGTAGGAGCTTCCAAACACTACTCCACACACATCAAGGGGTACTACATCTAACTCCACTTCACCAATAGATTTTTCACTTACATAAAATTTGATCTTACACTCTTTTGTGACCTTGATATCTGCATCCTTGTTTATCCATCCCAAAGGATATGGGTTAGGATGATCATGAACCTCCAACCCAATCTTGTTGACCAGATCAGTTGCTATGAGATTTATCTATGAATCGGAATCAAAAAGAATTTATACTTTGGTCTACTTGACCTGTATCTTGATATGGAAGAGTTTTGTCATCTTCTTCTCTTCCCTATGATTAAGACTACTGAGATTCACCTCTTTCTACACTGAAGTGTAGGAAATGTTCTCATCCACATATGAGATGTTATCTATCTAATTTTATGAATATGTGGCTAGAACATTCTTCTTATTGTAATTCTTCTAATAGTTCTTATGGGTCAACTCTGGATGTATTTTCTAACACTTTTCTTCAGCTTGACCATCATTATTTCAATGGTTAGAGTGGTTACTTGGATCCTTGCAATGATGTGCAATGGATACTGTCTTCTTGTATTCCCATTTCCACTTCTTATTTACCTCCTTGTAATCATCTTGGTGATCTTTATGTTTGGAGCCACTTGGTTTTCCTTTTTTTGGCCTATAATTTCCATATACTATTCTTATACGCATGCCTCACAAACTATATTGGGATTGAATAGATTCACTTTATTTCAAAAATTATTGTGTAGGCCCCCTATATACTTCAGGAATACATATGGTTTCTTGGGAGAGATACCTAATATGATATCCATCTTCTTGAATTTGGTGGAGTACTCTTCCACACTCTATCCCTACCTTTTCCTAAAGTAATGACAACAAATCCATTGGTCCTCTACATACAATATAGGTTAGAACTAGGACTTAATGAGGGTTTTGAAACCCTCCCACTTAGTTGTTGGTTGATCACCTTCTATCTTAAGTTTTTTTGTGTAACTTTCCCTCTAGGTTAATGCATGGCCCTCTAATTTCATTCTAGAAAATGAAATCTTTCACTCTTCTTCTATATGGTGGACATTGAGATAAAACTATAATTGTTGCAATCAATGATTCAACTTTATTACATCAATATCACCTTGGTATGGCTTGATATCCACTTTAACTCCCATTTTAAATAAATATTGTGAAGGAGTAATGGCCCTAGAACTAGGTTGATTTTTCTCGGGCTATTTACTCCTTTTTTGGGTATTCATTTTCTCCTGGTTTCCCTTTGATCTGATCTCTGAGTTAGAGCCTCCATCCTCCCCCAACGTTCCAATATGTATTGCTAGAGATGTTATGAGGAGGGCCATACTACGATATATATCAATGACTTAATATTCTATCCTCACAAATCTCTCTTTTGTTGGATCTTGAGGGTTGTTGTGAACAAACTCATCTTCCATGGCTAGGGTTTTGTGACTTTATTCTTAAGACAATTTCTAGATCATGCAGATTTCCACAATTTCCCCAAAGAAAAAATGTATGATAACAATATGATTTATAAAATTCCATGGATATTCCACTAGAATAGTTAATCACAACATATCTTATAATATTATGAAATCTTAGACTATGCAAAATAGTTTTCCTTGGATCCCATATTAATTGATTCCTAGCTTTGCTTGAATTTATGAAATAACTAAAATATGAAAATTAAAGGAATTATCAAAAGAAAACACCATCCACACACAAATGAACACAAGATACATCCTAGGAAATCGAATATGGGAGAAAAACTAGCTAGAAGGTGAGGCCTATGCTTTTCTCTCTTTACTTTAGTTATGGAAATGAAAATACAAAGAAAGAGACACTCACTGTGGAGTTGTCTTTGACACTATGGCCTATATGGTTGCTCCAGAATATTTTTCTTTTATGTTATGCTCTCAAGATATCACTCCTAGCTTCTATACTCAATTATGGAACAAGTACAATGCTAAATAATGGAACCCCTTCTCCTCCTAGTGGCCCAATATTTAACGTAGCCCAATAATCATCTAGGGTTAGGGTTTTTACTTACTCAACCTTCAATTATTCATAAGGATTGGACCTTCTAGAATCTTCTTGAAATTCCACACATGGCTATCCCAATATGTGTGAGTAATGGGGGTTGATGTGGCATCCACTCATACCATGATAGTCAACAAGGTAGGTCAACTTGCAGGAGGCATAACTTTTACATGTGAGCTTTGATTGAGGGGATGTTTTCACTGTTAGAAAGGTATCGGTGTGTAGATCAACATTGAGGAGGTGTGCACATGTTTTGGACACTATAACCCAAAAAAGATTTGTTTAATGGCTCAAAATGGCTTTGGAAGCTTTGAGACCCTAATTTTCCAAAAAGGGGCATACCATTAAAATGGCCTTGGAAGTTGATTCCTCCAACTTTTTCCACCCAGAAAGTACCAAGATACATGAAAAAGTATATGATGATCCAATATGGATTAGAATATGTGATTTTTTCTTTGTAAATACAAATAAAAAAATATAATTAGTATTGAAATATTTAAAAAAATAAAACTTAAAAAAAAAAAGACAAAAAAACATGTTTCATGTATCCTACCAAGGGGTAATATTCAATCCCCCCTTCCATTTGTCCATGCTCTAGACACTATTTTCTAGCTATTTACCTATTAATTCTTCTTTCCTTTATGTTTTTGCATTTTGTACAAGGGAAATAACATTTCCTATCAACAATATCAAGAAGTTTGGTATCATTTTGAGATCATTTTTCTTGATTTGTTGTATGCACAAAACAATTACATTCATCAAGATTAACATCTATGATGAGATCCATTGCTTCTTTAATTAAATTCTCCATATAATCCAACCAGTGATATGCACCAATGCCCAAGTAAGGGTCATTTAACATTGTTTCCTATTAAAAATAAATCAACCCATGTGTTATTACAACAAGAATATATTGAAAGAATTTCACATGTACAAAAATATAAAGGTATTTACCTACTTTATCCAAATTAAATTTCAATTATGGGGAAAATAATAAGTTTAATAGCAATGTCATAAAAGTAGCAAACTTTACCTAGAGCATTAGTCACCTAAGCCTGTCTCTTTGGAAAAAAATAGGTTTTCTTTTATGTGGTTTATTTTTAGAACAACAAAAAAACTGTCATAAATGTCAAAAGTATAAATCATCGATGGGAAAAAGAACTTTCCAGAAACGTTGATTAAATGTCTGTTAATCAATGTTTACTGAACATAGATTACAACACTTAAGTCAAATTTCAATAGGAACACTTAATGTTAAAATCAGTGTTTGTAATGTTAGTTAACTAATATGTTAAAACATAAGCATTGTCTAAACAATGTTTGTTGGTGGAAAAAGAAAAACAAATGGCCAAATTTCATGACTTGTAACTAATTTTTGACATTAAAATCATTCTTTTCAACAAACATCAATTCAAATGTCAAATTTTGACCTCAAATATAGTAGTGTGCAATGTACAAACTAAAAGAAGATAGAAATTTCTTGGCTTTGTTTCTAGATCCCACTAATACCATCTTGGTCAACCAAAAACAAAAATAAAAAATGCATACCTTGCTCTAATCCTTGCATTTGTTCCATCTATTCATTAGTTATTAAAAAAAACTATGAGCCATTATATATCCATAGAAAAATAAGAATTAAATGGAGATCATCCCAAATAAGAAGGATGGAAGGGGACAAGAAGGATGATGGAAATAAATAAGGGGGAAGAAGAAGTAAGGTAGTGGTGGAAGAGATAAGGGTGGTGGTGGGTAAAAGGATGGTGGAGAAAACAAAAAGGGAGGAGGAAATCATGATAAGAAGGGTGGTGATGAATTCAAACGTTATGGTGAAGACAAGAAGGGTGAAAAAAAAAACATATGAAGTCTATATTCATAGATATACCATTGTTTATGTCTTATCAAGGTATTATCAAATACACCAACATCAAATACATTGATATGGAAGAATTATTTAGCATGAATCTAGGCTAAGTGGTATATAACAATACTAGGTATGGAGTAGCACCTTAAATTGTTCCTTTTACTCTTCATTGCAGTGTATTAGACTAAAATTTGAAAAGAAAAATGGGTTTCAAAGAAGATGTATTCTTGCTTAATATATATATATATATATATATATGTTTTGAACCTCTTATTCTATATTGTTCCCTTCACATTAATTTGTCACTGTTCATGTCAGGTTTTATTGTTCCCTTTATAGTGACCTTATGGTTCCTAACATCAGGTTCTATAGACTACACTTGTCAATAATCAGTTGAAACCCATGGAAGAATGGCATCAAAATTGTGTGAAAATATGACAAGAATTTCATAACATGTAGTTTTTTATTGAATATAATGTCATGTTGCGATAATGATGCTAAAATGATGTTGCATACTTGTTCATAAGATGGTAATTTGATAAAAAAATGGCATAAATGATATGCACATGATGCATGATATATGATAGCAATGGATGAACGATGTAAAGATGATGCAACTTAACGCAAACACAATGCAAGAAAAAATCATATTTTTTTAATGTTTCGATGTTGTACATATGATGCAAACACATCCCAAAAAGACACAAAGTCCCATCACAAAAACCAAACATGCACCAAGTAAAAAACTTGACAAGGGGAGAATGGGCTATAACGATGCTACAAACCTATATTCTAGTGGTGATTAGGTTTCCCAAGGTATATCGTGTGTTGATTGGGTGGATGGTGTTGTGTTTTTTTTAGCTTCTTTTATTTCAATCTCAACTAATTTTAGTATTTTGACAACTAGGTTAGTAATATTAAATTGTTATCTTAAGTAAAATACTACATAACAAAGAACTTGTAGAAACTTGTAAGATATATGACGATGAATTGTTTCAGTGGAATGTAGATGACAATTTACAAATCAATTAAAAATATAATAAAAAATATTTGTGAAACAAATCTATGTGAATTGTTAAATACATCTAAGAAAATATGTATGTATTGATGTATTTATATATCAAGAGAATCCATCAGTAGGAAAATCAAAGGAAGGCCTATAATACCTTCTACCGCAATATGTGTATGGATGTGGGAGAGGATGATTCTCTATATCCCTACCCTATGTGACTCATGAGGGGCTTCACCTTATTGACCAATACCTTATCAGACTCATTAATAAAGGGGGGTTTTAAATTGTGAAAAAAAAAAGAGTCAATATACTAGAGGTATTCGACCCAGGGGGAGTGGGGCATGCAGGGTACGAGGGGGATTATATGTTTTGGATGGTATTAAAAGGGGTATTTGGTAAAAATGTGGGATATCTAGTAAAAATAGGTTTTTTTTATTAGAAAGATGTATTGGGAGAGGGTTTCAACAAAAGAATTTTGGGAGGTACTTATAAATATCTAGTAAAATTAGAGGTATTATTTAATATTCCACGATTGCATGTGTTATATCATAGGTTCACTGTGTGGAGACCCTGTCATGTGGCTCCAAATAAATCTTCTCTATTATGAGTAAGGTTGGATGACTCCTCTATACCATGAGTACATTATTGGGTAAACTTATTATGTATCTAATCCCACTTAGATATTTCTACAATTGGTCCATTTGTCTCTTGAGCACCGAACCTTCTTTCTTTGGAGTTCAACTAGGTGACTCATCCCTACCATGATAATGATTAAATTACTACCCCTACCATGATAAGAATTGGATGAGTCACCCCTATATGTGCCCTCAGTCACATGACTCTCAACAAAAGAGTTATGGTGGACCAATGTATATGGAGACTATAACAATGCACTATATGTGTTACCAAGCAAGATGGGTGTAGGAGGATATCAACAAGGGAGATTTTGAGGGAAAGGAGGAAAAAATACACAATTTGTTTTATCCCTAACATAATTTCCATCTTCAGGCATCCTTCATCCAATGCTTCGAACACTAAAATATGAAAATAGTTGGCATGTTTATGGAGGATAAACATGGCATACAATTTCCTAATGAAGTAAAATGACATGTCTCTATTGTTGTGAGGGTTTTCATCAAACATAATGTACCATCAATCCATCTAATTAGCCTTGATGTTTGGTTCTATGCAAAAATCAATGGAAATGTGTAGTCTATTAATCTAATGAGGAATCAAGTTGGTGCTAAGGTCTTGAAAGACATGAAACATCATGCCTTTTGTTATTTTCATTTTTTTCACATCTTGATAACTAATCCCATCTACATAAATAAAAAAATTCACCTAACTATAAGAACTAATATTGTATAATGTTGCTTGGGAATTAGTATCGTGATAATGCAAAAGTCAAGTGTTTGCTAAAGTTAGTGACAAAAATGGTCTCCCTCTGTGAGCATTAAACTTAGGTGTCTCAAAGATGTGTATTCCACGAATATATCAAAAGATTTATATTGAGGAGGGTTAATATTTTAAGCCTATTGGTTTCCATGTTTGTCTCTCATATTAAGGGTTTTGATTTTCATTTCCAAAATTAAGGTTTTGAGAGTTTGGATTTTGAGAATTGAAGTTTTTATGGTTTGGGTTTTGAATATTTTCCAATGAAAAGAAAACAAATTCCATATTTATGACATATTTTCATTAAACTCAAAACTTCATTACAATAACAACAAGGAAAGAAAAATAAGAAAACAAGAAAAATAAGAATTTTAAGAAAAATAAGAAAAAGAAACCCTACCTCAACAATGATACCCATCATAGATAATAATTATGTTTTTCTAGTCAAATAGGGAATCTCTCTCACCATAGATAATAATTATGTTTTTCTAGTCAAATAGGGAAGCTCTCTCTATTCAATTGAATGGTCATGTGATCGAGGTGTGGTAGGGTGGTGTTCTTTAAATCACATCTATGTCTTTTCTTCCCCAGCACTCTCTCCCAATGTCATGTTGGAATGAGAAAATAAAGCAATGTCATGTTGGAACGAGAAATTAAAGCAGTTATATACACTTTTTTTCTATAAGCAACATAACACATACACATCATTTCATACTACCAATATGTATTATATTACATATACGTTTTATAAGCGTAATCATTTCCCTAGTGCTAAGCTTAACATACCATATGCTAAGCAACAAAAGCACATTTACATTATGGATATCAATAACATAAACACAATGTAAACTCAACTTTATGAATATGTTCTTCATATATTGCAAATTTATTCAAATTTAATTGTAATCACATGACCACTTACTTATAATTGTATTCATAGTATAGCAAATTTATTAACAATACTTTACACATTAAAACATCTTTTATTTGCGCCTAATGTTTTATTATTTTCTCTAAATATACAAATAAGGCAAGGACCCTACCACCATACAACTATTGTTTCAAAATTTAATTGTCGGTATTCTTATACTATTGTTTCAATATTTAATTGTCATAATTCTTATATACCAAATCAATGATTTTGTTTTACTTAAAAATAGGAAGAAAAAAAATGAATGAACGTGCAGCTCACACGCGAGACAAGTTGTACCTGGAGGCTATCGAATAGTGATGTTACTTCATACCTTAAACAATCAAAGATACCTGCATATATAAGATTACACTCATTTAGGGAGATCAAACAAATTCCGGGAAAATAAGATCTAAGTCCTAAATACAAACACAATCAAAACTACCTAACAAATACTTTCTCCATTATTTCCAAGTCCCCCCCTAATGGAGAAAGGATTGATTTCCACACCTAATATCTCTCTAAACAGTTCAAATTTTATCTTCCCAAGAGGCTTAGTGAAAATATCAACATCATAATTCTTATATACCAAATCAATGATTTTGTTTTACTTAAAAATAGGAAGAAAAAAAATGAATGAACGTGCAGCTCACACGCGAGACAAGTTGTACCTGGAGGCTATCGAATAGTGATGTTACTTCATACCTTAAACAATCAAAGATACCTGCATATATAAGATTACACTCATTTAGGGAGATCAAACAAATTCCGGGAAAATAAGATCTAAGTCCTAAATACAAACACAATCAAAACTACCTAACAAATACTTTCTCCATTATTTCCAAGTCCCCCCCTAATGGAGAAAGGATTGATTTCCACACCTAATATCTCTCTAAACAGTTCAAATTTTATCTTCCCAAGAGGCTTAGTGAAAATATCAACAACATTTTCACAAGTATTACAATACATTAGAGTAATATCTTCAGATTGTATCTTTTCTCTAAAAAAATGGAACTGAGTATCAACATGCTTTATTCTTGCATGATAAACTAGATTATTTTCCAACTTGATTGAGCTCTAGTTATCACATCTAATCAATGTATCCTTCTTTTGATTTTCTCCAACATATTGAAGAACTCTCCTTAACCAAAAAACTTCACAAGTTGTTGCACACAAAGCTTTATACTCTGCCTCAGTGGATGACAAAGATACAGTAGGTTGCTTCTTACTACTCCATGAAAAAATCCTGGATCCAATGCTAAAAGCATAACCTGTAGTAGATATCCTATCATTCGGATTACCATCCAAGTCTGAATCTGAGTAGCTTGTTAGCTCAACATCAAATGAATCAGTATACTTAATACCAAAATCAATTGTTCCTTTAAGATACCTGAGTACACCTTTCGTTGTTTTTCGATGGCTTTCTAGAGGTCTCTCCATAAACTGACTTAACACACTAACATAGTATGCTATGTCAGGTCTGGTAGTAGTAAGATAATTCAAGCTTCCCACCAATTGTTTATACATTGTACCATCTACCTCCTTTGAGCCATCATCACTATAAAGTTTCATATTCTGTTGCATTGGAACAAAAAGGGATTTACACTGATCCATTTTAAACTTCTTAAGAAGTTCTCTAACATACTTACCCTGAGAAACAAAATTTTGACCAGCATCTCTCCAAACTTAAAGACATAAACAATAATGTAACTCACCAAGATCTTTCATCTCAAATACTTGTGCCATCTATGCCTTAATTCCATTAATTTGTTTATCATAATTCCATGTAATAATTAAATCATCAACATATAAGGAAATCAATACAACCCGCCCCTTTGCATCAAATTTGATATACAGATTTGGATCACTTTGGCTCCTCATCAAAACCTATTGAAGAAAGAAGAAATCTATCTTCTCATATGAAGATATGGGTTCCTGCTTTAGCCCATACAAAGATTTCTTTAATTTGCAAACTAAATGTTCCAGGCCCTTTTTCACAAACCTTTTTTGGTTGAGTAAGGTAAACCTCCTCCTTTAAGTCGCCATTCAGAAAAGTATATTTTAAATCTAATTAGTGGAGATTCCAATGGTACTTTGTAGCTAATGCAATTAACAATCTAATAGTATTTAGTTTAGCTACATGTGCAAATGTTTATGCATAATCAATTCCCTCCTTTTGTGATTACCCTTTTGCCACCAATCTGGCTTTGTATTTATCTATGCTACCATCTACATTAAATTTAGGTTTGTATACCCATTTACATCTTATGGGATTTTAATCTTTAGGAAATTCAATCAATTCTTGGGTTTTGTTTTTCATTATAGAGTCATATTCTTCCTTCATTGCTTTTCTCCACTCTTCATGTTTATTATCTTCATTGAAACTCATGGGTTTTATGACATTTAAAACATTACTCATCATAGCATAGTCTTTATACCTTTCAGGTAGGAGAACCTGTTGTGTAGATCTCCTTGGCGATTCATCGTCTTCGTCCCAGCTTTGTGAAGATTCTTCTTCACTTCTGGGTGAGCTCTGATTGCTGGTAGTGTCCATATCATTGGATTCTTCATCATGCTTATGTTTCTCTTTGTCTTCAGATTCTTCTTTAGTGTCTTCAACTTCATGAAATATATGCCACCTTTCATAGTTGTTGTCCTTGTTGCCTTCATCTTCCTGCTCATGGAAAATTACATCTCTACTTGCAAATACTTTGTGATTAGAGGGATCAAACATTTTATAAGCTTTAAATTCTAAACAATACCCCCCAAAAATACATTTGATGGCTTTAGCATCAAGGCTCTTTCTATTCTCCTTTGGAATATGTTCAAAGGCCTTACACCCAAATACTCAAATGATGAATTGTTGGTTTAAAGCCATACAAGTCTTCGAATGGAGTCTTAAGATCAAGATACCTTGTTGGAGTTCTATTCTTTAAATAAACAACAATACTAATGGCCTCAACCCAAAAATATTTTGTCAGATTCTTACCTTTAATCATACTCCATGCACACTCCACCAACGTTCTATTTTTCCTTTCTGCAACAACATTTTTTTGTGGAGTGTGAGCTATTGTAAATTGTTGCACTATTCCATGATATTTACAATACTTGATGAAGTTCCCCAACCTGTACTCTCCCCCTTGATCTGAACGGAGTATTTTTATGAACTTCCATGTCTGCTTCTCTACCATATTTTTGAATTCTTTGAAATATTCAAAAACATCACTCTTTCTCTTAAGGAAGTACACCCAAGTGTACCTTGTGAAATCATCAATAAACAATAGAAAATAATAATCACCTCCTAGAGATCTAGTCTGCATTGGTCCACAAACATCAGTATTCCCAAGTTCTAATACATCTCTTCTTCTCCTATCAAAATTAGAGGGGAATTCATCCCTATGTATTTTTCCTAATGCACAACCCTCACAGGAAAAATACTCATTCTTTAACATAGGGAGTCCTTCAACTATACTTTGTTTCTGCAATAACAACAAATCATGATAATTGATATGACCATACCTCTGGTGCCAAAAATAACAACAAATCATGATAATTGATATGACCATACCTCTGGTGCCAAATAATTTATGTTGACATAGCTATAGAAGTCAGTGCTTGATGATTCTTGTTGATGACAACAAGTTTGTACAGACCTCCAACTCTGACTCCTGAAGCAACAAGTTTGCACGGTGTTTTGAAGAATTTGACCTTCATATTTTGATCTATAATTGTGGACAAAAAGATCAATTTTTTCTTAATCCTAGATACATACATAAAATTCAGAATGTTCCTGACACTTCCATTCGACAATGTTACTGGAATATCTTCATATCCCTTGATCTGATATGCACGATCATCTCTAAGATAAATGTTGGCACCATTGTTTGTTTCCTTGAAGTTCTCATACCAATTCTTATTGCATGTCATGTGGATTGAGGCTCAAGAATCCACAAACCATGCATTAACATCATCAGTTTCAGTAGCATTAGACACAAATAGTTTGAGATTCTTAGAATCAGAATTTAGGGTTTCTCCTGCCAAATGTCCTAAATGTGTTATGTGTTTATGCCTAGCTTCATCACTTTTCTTCTTATAACAATCTCTCGCAAGATGCCCAGTCTTACCACAATAAAACACTTCATTCTATAATCATTTCTGACAAATGGCATATCTTGATTTGGCTTTGGAGATGACTTCCTTTGAAATGGACTTCCACCTTTACTTCCTTCTCCTTATTTCCCTTTGAAAAATTTCTTCTTTGCCAAAAGTGCTAAATCTGGATTTTGAGGTTTCAAATTCCTATGGCTCCCTTCTTCTTGCATCAATATACCTATCAATTCCTCAAAGGTGGGAGCTTTCTCCCTTGCTGCAAGACCTATAATGAACATATGATATTCCTATGACATTGCATTTAAGGTAATTGTGTCAAGATCAATACTAGGTACTAATTCTCCTTTGTCTCCCAACTTATCTTTCAACTTTTTAATCCTTGAAACAAAAGTACTAACATATTTGTTTTCTTCCTTTTTAATGTAAAGAAGCTTACTTTTAAGAAAGAGGACGCAATTTGCATTTTTGGTTTCATACATATTCTTAAGTGTAATCCATGTATCATTAGAAGTCTTCCAATCACGAATATGAAGAATTATACTATCTTTTAAAGACATCCTTAATAATACCTTTGGTTTATTTTCCCGTCTCTCCCAGTCTTGAATTGATGTTGTTGTCGCCCCTCCAACCATAGTGGGTTTTGCTTCATCTCCATTTACAATTGTCCATACGCCATAACCTTCCATCAGGGTTTGCAACTTAAATTTCCAATTAATATAATTTGAGGCATCCAACTTATTGTTCATTGAGATAGGTCTCTACAAATGGATTAGCCATCTCAACAGAAAGTCTGCTATTGTCTTCCCCTTTTCAGTCGGCTCCTTGCTTACTTCCAAACAACTTTGATCGAGCACTCGCGCCCAGGAAACCAACACGCCTAGCTATCCCCTGCAGCTCCACAACACGACACCTCACACAGGGTCTCTCACTACTCACCGATGGCACAGTACTGCTACACCAGTCCTGGTTCGACCCTCCTCCAAGCAGCAACACACGTGGACTTCACAACTATCACAATAACAAATCCAATCCACTGATCTCTACTCAATCGATCTGATCCACATCAACAATATATCTACAATAGAACATCGAGTTTGAGAAACTCTTCCAACAACAAAACACTTCACGTTGCACGGTCACATATGCTGGTCACCACATGACATACGTTGGTTTTTCCACCTCCAACAATCCACCTCCGCGAACAGCTCCACTATTGGTGTGCCCAACTACTTCCGCAGATCACTACACAGGTTCCACCGGTCTGGCTGCCAAAACTACAGTGGTGGCCCAAAACCCCGCAACGACTTACACGACCTTCATTGCCAACCCAATACTGATCTTCACAACTCAAGTCAGCAGTCTCCAACACGCCGATCCATCTTGCTCTGATACCAACTTAAAAATAGGAAGACAAAAAATGAATGAACCTGCAGCTCACATGCGAACATGCGAGACAAGCTGCGCCTGGAGGCTGCCGAACAACGCTGCTACTTCATACCTTAAACAATTAAAAATACATGCATACATAAGATTACATTCGTTTAAGAGAGATCAAATAAACTCCTGGAAAATAAGATCTAAATCCTAAATACAAACAATCAAAACTACTTAACAAATACTTTTTCCATTATTTTCAAGTGTTTTGTAGTCATATCAACTAGCACAGCCACTCAAAACCGAGGTTGATGAACGTCGAAAGGTGCGCACAGAAAATGAAATGCACAGCCAAAAAATGAAAAACACAACCAGAAAATGAGCGTCTACAGCCAAGCGTGCTAAATCCAAAATTTAATCATTTAAACGTGACAATCATATAGTGTTATAGTAATTTCTTAATATGATTAGGTAAATGTTAAAAGGTAAACAGGTTCACTGATGCATTCAAAAATACAAGGAAGTTATGAAGAGGAAATGACATTCATTGATTTGGGAGGACGACTAAGAATATGCCAACATCTTCAATTGTTAGCCATCAAATTAGAATTTTAAATTAAAAGGTGATTAATTGTGCTCATTGTCAATAAGTATACAATAAATGTACACCTTTCACCTTAAAAATCAAATCAAATGAAAACAACATGATGTACAATGCCTTTTAAATTATAAATAAGTTGTTATTACTCGGAATTAAATTATACTTTAGTTAAATTTTTACTCAACTTATTAATCTACCAAATCCACCTCAATACACCGAACATCGAATGTAAGGAAGGCTGGGATAGGTGGTGGAGGTGAGGAAGTCTGGGCCTTTGGGGTATATTTGGTGTGCAGCTATTAGATATACTTTTGGGTTTATAGTGACAATGGGTGGATAAGCCTACCTATTACAATTTCCTCATACCTAAAAAAAAAAATAACAATAACGATTTTGTTATATTTTGCTAGGGGCTAAATATACTCTTGGGTTATTATCTATAGTGAAAAAAAAATAAATTAAAATTGGGTTATTATCTATAGTGAAAAAACAAAATTGAGTTATTATCTACTGTGGAAAAAAAAACTAGTTAAAATTCAAAACAACAGCTTTTTGATATTTACTTAAAATTCTGGGGTCACTCCAAGGGCAATCCTGCATCTCAATGTTGTAATTGCATTGCCTTTACTTACAGCTGGGTCCTCCAATATACATATACAACTCATGATTTCAGACATTTGACTTCTTTTAAAATGCGTGCTGATCGTCCTGATTGAATTTCAATTTCTTTGCAATTTGCTGTGTACTTTTGAAGATCACTTTTATGGCATCTTATAATTTTTTTACTTCTTCTTGTAATTTTCCGGGATCTTTTCAAACGTTTTATTTCCTGTATTGTATTGGTGACCAGAATAAATATATAAAATGTACTATGCTCCCTTCTCGTTAATGAACCAAACGCCCGACAACAAGCCTCCAGTTGCAGAGCATGAGCATTAATGTTATGCAGCGTATATTGTTGGGTTCAAAGTTAGGTTGCAGAGTATTAAATGCTCTGCAGGCTAGAGTGAGCCAATGGATTTGTAATAATTTTGAATTCAACCACATCCTTAAAGATGTAGATTATTATTAAAGGTTCCGTCATACTTTTTTGTTTTGTTTGTTAGTAATTTGTGGGATTAGTACGTGGTTGAAAAATAATGACTCAGTGATTGCATCGTGTTTGAGCCACACCAACTTTGACTTTAATATCACACTTAGTTATCGACTATCCTACAATTGGGGGACATTCTGTTGTACTTTTGAATTCAACAACGTCATAGTTTATATGAAATGAATTTTTTACTTAAAATTCCTTAAGAAATTGTTAGATCTATAGATTTGAGTGATTATTTCAGTATAATTGAAATATCTTAGGGATTTTTCAGCACGTTGAATCAATTTCTGCATTCATAAATGGATTTTAAACAACAAAAAATAATGATTTTGTGCAGATTTATATAGCCCTATTACAATGAAAAACCATTTTGTATAATCTTAATACCTCAGAAGTTTTTCAACATCTTGAATCCATTTTTACATTCAAAAACAGTTTTACAGCATACTGAATCCATAAAAAATTCCAAAAAAACAATTTCTTAAAATATTTTAAGATTAAGTGCTTATTATTTCCTAAATTAAAAATCATGTATCATATACTATATTGAAGTCTAAATTTGGTGAACATAATAAATATATCAAATTTACTCATAACCCATAAGATTTTAGGATTTTTAGTATTTTTGTTTGTATTAGAGTCTAAATTTGATGAACATAATAAATTAACATATTAAGATTTTTAATATATTTTGTTTATGTAAGATTTTTGCCGTTAAGAAGAAAACTCCAAACAAACCAGTTGACTATTAAACAATATTCCAAATAAATGGTGAATCTTTAAAAATGCAAGATTAAGAGTGTATATTATGTTTCTTACTTTAAAGTGTCAAAATTAAAAAAATGATATGAAAGGAATGCATAAGCAATGCATTGTACTGTTTTACCATTTATGCATTCCTTTCATATCAATTTTTTAAAGTTTTAAATAAAGAAACATATTATACTCTCTTAATTTTTCATTTTCAAAGATTAAATATTTTATAAAAATAACTTTATAATACTTATAAAACCTTTAATAAAAAGATCATTTAAATAGCAGAATAAAATTATTGTTTTCGTAGTTTCATTATTTTTATGCAATGCATTGTACTGTTTTACCATTTATACATTAATTTTTTAACATTTAACATTTTAAAATAGGAAACATATTATACTCTCTTAATCTTGCATTTTAAAAGATTTCACCATTTATATAGAATATTCTTTCTGTGTTGTATATAAATAATGAAAAGTATGAAAACAATAATTTAAATTTCTTATTTAAATCATCTTTTTATTAAATGTTTTATAAGTATTATAAAGTTATTTTTATAAAATGTTTTATAAGTATTATAAAGATACTATATTATAAGTGTAAAAAAAATATTTTATTATTTTTTTAAGAAATTTATATATATTTTTTTAAAACATATTTTTATATAAGATAGAGTTTTGATACTTCTTATTTTTAAAAAAATCAGCATTTGTCATAAATAAAATATTTCAATGTTTTAAGTAAAATATATCTTTCTATATATATCTTAAGTAATATCTCTTTCTCTCTCTATATATCCATAAAACAATAATAGAGATTTTTAGAGACCCCTTAAATCTATTTTTAGTCTAGATGTATCATGCACAGAGAGGGATCAAGTGCAGGTGAAAACTTTCTTAAATTGAAAAATTTTAAGGAAATATTTTCACAAGGAGAGATTTGATCCCTCAATTAAGATGGATCTATATTGCTTATGTCAAAAAAATCAAAATGCATTTTATATTGTTCATTCTATCACACTAACCTTAATTTATGTTTTTCACACACACACACACATATATATAATGTGAGCTAAATAATAATCTCTCTCACTCCCTCTCTCTCTCTCACACACATATATAAATCCATTTTAACTTGAAATTAGTTATCAAAATAAGACATTTGTGTATCAATTATTTTTTAACTCCTTTATTCTAAATGAAAGTAATAGCCCTTTGATAATTATGTTTTTCTTTTAAATCTACAATTTCTATTTATTCAAGAAAGAATCTTAAAGTGCACATGGCACAATACATAAGAGAAAGTGTACATCTTATTAAGCTTAGAAAAGTATAGATGCACAACTACTCTTATAAAGGTATAAAATGAAACTTCACTATTAATGTATAGATAATTTCTTATCCTTTACAAAATAATTATCAATTCTTCCCTTTTTTTTTCCTGTTTTTTAAAACTTTTGGCACTCCACTAAAGAAGGATCCTACAAAAATTGTTTGTGAGTTAGGAGGAATTATATAATAACTCATATAGGGAACTAATTGTTTATCTAAATAAAATGAATAAGTTCCATGAAGTCACTTTATTCCACCTAAAGAGGGTTCATAAACATCTAATGCCTTCAAGGAAGAATGATTAATATCCATGTCATCAAAATTGGCCCCTGAAGGAGGAATGGATTCCCATAGTGACAATTGTGATCGTTGATCCTCATTCTGATCATCTTCATTTTCTAGAAAATTCCATATTTTTCTTTTGGAACATTTTTCCTAGGAGGATGAGCATGTGCTTGAGGACATGTGGCTTGTAGATGGCCTAGGTTAAGACATATTTGACAATGAAATGTTGTTTTCTCATAACCTAAGACTTGAGTATGTTGGAAATTTCTCCATTTGAAAAACACTTTGATTGAAAGACTCTTACTAAGAGCTATCTTAACACAAATATGAGCATATATACATAATCCAGTCAAAGTTTTCTCAAGAAATGATTTGATGTAAGAGCCGAAAGAGTTATGAATATCCTCAACCATTGATAAATGCCACAAGTGTAATGGAAAATTAGGAAGATGAACCAAAGATGGTACTCTAGTAATTGGCAGTGGATTAAGATCAAAATCGAGAAACTGATGAGTAACAAGAAGTTGCATGTTTCCCCAAACCAAGGACCCTCCTAAAAAAATCTCTCATAATGAACACTATCAAAGAATTGAACATTAAGAAATTTCTTTGAACAAAGATAGATCCCATAATTATTTGTCCAAGATGTCAAAATCCAATTATGTAGATAAGTAACTTTCATCCCTCTTATCTCCACCATAAACACCTCCTAGCTTGCTCCACAATATAGACACTAAAAATAAGTTAAGGTTTTGAAGTATTAGAAACATTATAATTGTTTTTTACAACATCCCTAAAAGACACCTTAATGCTAGTCACTCAATGCAATCGTAGTGCCACTACAAATTTCAATACATTCGAAAATTCTCAAAAAAAAATAAAAATTCATAATTTAAAATTTTATATATTTTCAAGTGAATGCACCAACTTTAAATATTTTAAAATGAATGCAAAATAAATTATGATTGATTAATTGTGTAACAACATATTGAAATTCATGAGTTAATTTTACTTTTATTACCTCAACGAAGTGTTTTTTTATTTCAATCCTTTTTAAGTTTTCTATTTTGTTAAAAGATCAAAGTGGACAAAGACATAATGGGAATGATGTCAAGGATATATGTGAGTTTTGACACACTTTACATGGCATCAACTAAGTTTACTAAAGGAGGAGTTCTTTTAACAAGACTCGTTAAATGACCTATATGAAGCAATGTGAAAAAAAATGATAGATTTTGAAGAACATAGTCTCAACTAAAGGATCTCTTTTAAAAAATTGTAGCATATTTACATCGTGAGAAGTGATTTGTCGCATCAATAAAAAAAACCTTTAAATGGAAAAACGGGCAATCAAATCTAAATGTTCCAAACATAAAAGTTGAATCACCCATTGGACAAACCCATTCCTTTATCAATTTCCCTTATGCCTAATTCACTAATTTCAATGAAAGAAAAGCTTTTGAAACGGCCACTGATAAATCAAGACCTTTTTCCAATACCAGGTCAGAACTACCCCGATATCTTTCAAGGACTCACCCTTAGAGAAAAGGTGTTTGAAAAATGGATACATAAATTACAAAGATGGTTTTATCTAGAATATGTCGTAGAAACTATGATCATATGTTTTTATATTTTCTTACAGGCTTTTCAACAAGGCACAAGCACAACTACCTAATCCATTATGTTATAATCCATAAATTAAGTTTTGTAAAGGGGCTTGATAAAGTGGATATCTTGGTTAATGATGGAAATGAAGTAATATACTAACACATGAAGACCATGAAATCCTAGGAAGGACATAATTAGGCTGAGATTAAAAACAAAATAATAATTAATTGTATATTAAATTTATGTAATAATTAATTGTATATTAAATTTATGTTGTATAGATATATGTGAAACCTTTTTATTATTTATTTATAGTTTTTATTCATTTATGTTTTTTTTATTTTAATATGAATTTATTTAATTTTTTTTTAATATAAATTTGGCATAGAAGTAGTGAATATTTCATCTAAATCTTCTTTTTTATATATATATAAATTTATTTAATTTTGTTTTTAATATAAATTTGGCATAGAAGTAGTGAATATTTCATCCAAATCTTCTTATTTTTCTATTTCTTAAATGTGTATTTTTGGTTTTATTATTTTGGATAAATTTATTTACATTAATTGGTATTAAGTAATATTTCTCAGTTTCCAAAACCTATCAAATTGGTTTTATATAATTTTGGTGATCTGAAAATAGAAGGTTGACTTGTTATTCTATGCAAGCACCCGCTACTTCAATAAAATAAACTTTACAAGACCTTGCTTCATGTGTTAAAATATGCCAAATAAATTATGTGCTAAGTTTTATGCTTCTTCCTTTAAATGTTTATCTGTGAGAAATTGTTCTTTTAAATGGTTAAATATGTGCTTTAAATGAAAACACAGCAACATAACTTGCGGCAAATAAACCATCAAACTCAAAACAATCACAACATGATAAATGAGTTCACCCCCCTCCGGGCTACATCTCCTTGAGCCTCCATAATGGACTTGGCTCTCTGGGATTAATTAGTCAAAAGTTCTTTTACAAGTTGTTTCTCAAATCCAATGGAAAAACATACTGTACCATTGAGATCAGAACATATAAAAACCCCAAGAATGACTAATAGAACTCTAA
>CBVK0101008470.1:0-27705 GCA_900067695.1 Picea abies
TGGTTGGAATCCCAACCCCATTTAAAGGGGTTGTGGCTGGTTGAGCTATGCAAGGCTCGGTTGTAGCTATGCTGGACATAAGGAAGGCTCTCATCCCATGTGTGAGGGTTCTTTGAATTATACACGCGAAGGATATGCACAATCATTCGATTTACAACCTCGGTTTGGCCATCTATATGGGGGTGGAAGGCCATGGATTTGGTGAGCTTGGTGTCCAGCAGTGACCAGAGGCTTGACCAGAATGTGCTAAGAAATCGACTATCCCGATCTGAGACAATGGTTTGTGGGATTCCAAAATTTACCCAGACTCGTTCAAAGAAGAGCTTGGCAGTGGCCTCTTCTGTGATGCTCTTCTTCCAGGCAACTAGAATCACCATCTTAGAAAAGTGGTCAACAACCACAAAAACACAGTCACTTCCCCACTTGGTGGATGGGAGGCCTGAAATGTAGTCCATCGAGATGGATTCCCATGGCTTGTTAGGAGTAGGAAGAGGGGTGTACAAGCCCTGTTTCTTAGTGGTTGGTTTGGCAATAGCACAGGTGGTGTAGGACCTGATATACTTGTCGACCTCCTGTCAAAGTTTCGGCTAGTAGAAATGTTTCTGTAGCATCGCCACTGTCTTTTTGATGCCAAAGTGTCCTGCCACCTGACTGTAGTGGGCTTCCCAGATCAGCTTCGCTCGCTCGCTTGATGGAACATAGATATGGCCCAGACAACACAACAACCCATCCTGAAGATGGAAATTATCAACAACTACATTTGCACCCAACATTTGGTAGGTGGTGGTGAAGTCAGGGTCTGTCTCATAGAGTTGGGGCCATCCAGATGTCTCATGGCTGCAAGAGTCTAGCACCGTGGTGAGTTCCGTGACTGGCGGTCTGCTGAGGCAATCAACGACGTGATTGGTGCTTCCTATTTTATACTTGATGTTGAGGTGGAATGCTGCAAGTATGTGGACCACTTTTGATGGCGGTCATTTTGCAGTTTTCCCTATGTCTACATGAACTGCAGTGGCTTATGATCAGTGTGGATGACTGTCTCCTTCCCAAGAATGTAATGTCTCCACTAGAAACATGCTTGCACAATGGAGTACATTTCTTTGTCATAAGTAGGGTACTTACGGACAGTATCTGACAGTGTCTCACTATGATAGGCCATGGGGTGGCCGTGCTGAGTGAGAACGACGTCCACAACATAATCTGAAGCATATGTCTCGATCTCAAAGGGATGCTGTAGGTGTGGTAGTGAGAGTACCGGGGCTGAGCACAAGAATTTCTTCAAATCATCAAACGCTTATTGTTGGGACCGGCCCCATGCAAAGTTTGCCTTACCACCACCCCTGTTTATTTGGTTGAGGGCCCATGCAATATGGGAGAAAACCAACACGAACCTACGGTAGAAATTAGCAAGTCCCAAGAAGCTCCGAAGCTCAGTGAGTGTTGTTGGGGCTGGCCAGTCATGAATGACTTGGATCTTGGTTGGATCGACATGTACGCCATGCTGATCAATGATGTAGCCCAGGTAATGGACCCTGTCCATGCCGAAGGAGCATTTTTCTAGGTTGGCGTATAGCTTGTGTTGTCGCAGGGTGTGTAGAACCTACTGAATATGCTGCAAGTGTTCGTCCCAAGTCTTGCTGTAAATTAGAATGTCATCCAAACACACCACTACAAAAGTATTGGTGAATGGTCACAGGATATCGTCCATCATCCTCATGAAAGTGGTTGGAGCATTTGTCAAACCAAAGGGCATGACCAACCATTCAAAAAGTCCTTCCTTTGACTTGAAGGTGGTCTTCGATAAATCTGTCTGTTCTATCAGGACCTGGTGGTAGCCAGACTTCAGATCAATCTTACTGAATTATTTGGCCCCCGTGAGTTGATCAAGGAGGTCATTGATTCGGGGAATCAGGTACCGGTTTCTGACAGTGATTTTATTTAGAGCCCGGTAATCAATACAGAGTCGTCAGGTTCCATCTTTCTTCTATACCAGCATGATTGTGCTCCCGCAAGGTGATGAGCTAGGGAGTATGTGCCCCTTGTGGAGAAGTTCTTGGATCTATCTCTTGATCTCCTCATTCTCTAAAAAAGAGCGACGATAGACTGGCCCATTGGGCAGCGGTGCACTGGGGGTCAGATCGATGGGGTGCTTGACCTAGCAGTGTAGAGGTACCCCTGTAGGTGAGGAGAAGATATCCAAGTATTCTTCCATAGCCTTATCTACTTGCTTCTGTTGTGTGGAGAGGTTGACCACAGAGACCCTGGATGTGGCTGTGATCTTTCACTTATTCTGAGAGAGAATCACGAAGAAGAAAAACTTCCTCATCTGAGAGATGACCTTCCTGCATTGCTTAGCAGAGATCAAGGAAATAGCACTAGGTGGGACTGCCTTGGGTATCCTGTACAATTTCCTATTCAAAGTAATAATAACACTATGAGGCCTAGACTCATATACAACATAATGTTCCAATAAATAAGGTTGGCCCAAAAGAACATCACAAACTTCAAGAGGAGCAACATCACAAAATACCTCGTCTTTGAAGTGCTTGATGTCGTACGACAATTGACACTGTTGGTCGATGCGGAGATTACTTCCTTGGCAGAGCCATCCAATGGTGTAGGGTTGTGGGTGTGGCATTGTTGGCAGGGCTAGCTGCTTGATGACCTCTGCTGAGATGAGGTTCTTCTGGCTACCACTGTCAACAATGAAGTGCAGTGGGGTGCGTTTTACCCACATCTGTGAATGGAAGAGGTGCTCTCCTTCTTTTGTCTCGTCTGGTTCACTAGGCTGGATCTTGATGGTAGCAACGGTGGCACTAGGTTCCGTGTCAATGATTCGTCTTCCCCTTTCTGGTTCTATCTCGGAGTCACAATCTGCATCTGATTTAGAGGCTTTCACTTCGGCCACCAGAGGCTTCTTTGAGTGACAATTAGTAGTGTTCTGCCAAGGGCTCTTGTGGAAGTCGCACCACTTCCCGATATCTTTCTTTGTCTTTTCGGTGCCCTTATTTTCTTGCGTCTTGTACTAGTTGTCTTGATACTATCCATCTTTTCTCTGTCCTTTGTTTGGTGGGTTGGGGCCGCCTTTTCTTGGATTTTGTTGTGAGGGGTTCCCAAGCCCAAATTGCTGCGTCTTTTGTTTGAGCTTTTTCTCGATTTTGATGACATATCGGTAGGCCGCGCCTAAGGATGAGATATCTAGAAATTCCATTTTAGTCTGGATGTATCTATGTAGAGCACCGTGATACTTGAGCACCAGATGTCACTTCGAATCTTTGATACCCAATTTGGTGCGCAAGGTATGGAAGATATTTGTGAAATTTGGTACTGCTTGGTCTCTTTGTTGTCGCAGTATGGTCCATTTGGTATACAGGTCGTCATAACTTCCGACAGGGTAGTATTGTTCCTTAATAGCATCCCTAAAGGATTCCCAGGTGGCCATGACAGAAAATAATGAGATTTCCTCTATTTCCTTTTGCTCACAGAAAGTTTCCCACCAATCTTTGACATGGGGAATGACTTTGAGGAGCGCAAAAGTAATCTTTTCTCTATTCAAAAATTTATGAACAGAAAAACACCCTTCTAGTAGATTCAACCACTTGTCTACAACATCTGTGTCTATCTGACCTTCAAATATAGGAATATCAAAGTTTATTTGTACCTTGAAGGGGGCGACACCTCCGTTCGAAGAAGATGCATCGCCTATTGGTAGTCGCCGAAGGATTTGCATGAAACTATCCATCATCTCGTTCCTCTCTTGTGTGAGGGATTCCTCAATCAACAGTTTGAAAGGATCTCCTATCCCATAATATTTCTTTTCTCCTACCATGGGAGGTTTCTTGGGTGTGTGAGAGCTTCTGTCCTCAAGGGAAACAAGCTCGAGACCCAACTCTTTATACTCCGACCTCGTTGGGGACATGCATTAAGACGACAAGGAGAAGACTACTCTGATACCACTGATCCGAATTTTATGATAAGAATGAAATGAATATAGATTATTAACAAGTGCTTAACAAAAAATAACAAAGATACAGTAAAACTGGTTTTCTATTCAATAACGAAATAAGCTGAAACTGTAAAATGCAGCAGAAACAAGCTTGCTGGAATGGTGGCGGCTTATCTCTAAGAAGAGATGTGACAGCATCATGCATTCGCAAGGAGAGGGTTAAAATGAGGCTCTAAAGGCCTTTTTACAATAAGCAAGAATTCTAAAAACCCTAGACATCCAAAAACCTAACCCTAGGAAATGAAACGCCAAAAGTCATGTGGGCCCCGTTTGGGTAAGCTAGTACATCAAGTTCCCGGGGTTGTAACTTTTGCATACGATATCCATTTTAGGCATGTGATAGCTCGTTGGAAAGGTATCTTCGAGGAGATTCATTTTGGGGGATAAATTATTCCTTTAGATATAATTAATAATCTCTATACCGAAAAACCTTCATTTAGGCCCTCAAAATGGCCTCGGAAGTAAAAACTGCTAAAAATAGTAAATTGCCAAAAATGTCAGAAAAATGTTTTGAGCCAGTTGGAAAAGGTGGGTGGCCACCGATATCCATATGGATCAATGATTCTACAGGAGGAGGAGAGTAACCTTCATCCCTACTATTTTTGAGCCAGAAGAAAGGATTGTGTTGCAAAGCATTGTGGTCTAGCTCAGGGGTGGCTAGTGGTAAATCCGTTTGGAGTGACTGCGCCTATGGTTGGGTGGAAATGGGCACCCCTTATAGTAGTATCTTTACATTGTCTGGTTCTAATAAGTATTTTCCTTTATTTATTTGCTGAACTAGAATAATGGATGAATACTTGGACTTATACATATATATGCATTTATAAATGTCTTATGTGTGAAATGGCTATGTTATGTGTATGCCTTCATCTCCTCATGAATTTACACTTCCAACTGATAGACTGTATGCCCAGATTAACTCTGGGGGCTTCCCAGGGCATAATTTGTTAATATGGTCAATATAGGATATGTCGTGTTGACTCAAAACGATCCATCTGAGGAGGATACCTCTCCCAAACCCCTTTGTCGTGTGACTAGAATGCCAGACCCAAGTCCTTAACCCTTTCATGGTAAATCTCAGGAGGGGTAGCGAAGTCGAAGCCTTGAAAAGAGGAGGTCTCTTCATTTAGAACACGAGCGGAAGGGATCCGTTCAAAAGGACCCATATGAATGATACCTAGGAACCTTGGGATAAGCCTAAGGGGGCCATGTTTCCTTGGCCTCTAGCTCTGGAAGTCTGGGACTTCAGACTAAGACTGACCTTACTAGCCTTACACGGACTGAAGGTGACTGAGAGACTCAGTATCCTGTAATATTGATCAGTGATAGGTGGTCCCCCAGGTGGATGGGTGGACCTATCTCGCCAATTAAACCGAGGGTTGAAACCACGAAGGTCGGAGCCACGAAGGAACCAATACCATAGATTGTGGGAACCTTCATATCCTTTCCCAATCATCGTCATATCGGGGACACGTGGCGCTAGTCCCTCGAATTCGGAGATTGGATGCTTTGGAAGGTAAGAGGAGTTTTCTTAGAAATAATCCTGAATGCTGAAACCCCAAGGTAACCAAAGTCACAGATCTATAGGTATACATGACTAAATCACAACTGTGAAATTTGAGGAATATAGAAGCTTGCCAGCCCGAGGTGATGAGGCACAGTGACGTCATCCCTGGTGACGTGGACCCAAAATTAATGAGCCATGTGCCACCTGGTTTCATGCGCATCACTTACCCATAGGACCCTTGGATCATGATGTGCATAACCCCAGGTGAGGGCACATGTCGCCCCTGATCCAACTATGTATCATCCCCTAGTATGTTCCCACCTAGCCAACGTGGTTGGAAGAGGGTCTGGGACTCTGAGAATATGAAACTATGGAACTTCAGATGATTGAGAGCATAGTATCGGAGAGAGTCTAAGGAAAAATCCTGAAGCCCAAGACCCTAAGTCAATATCAGTTGTTGGCTATGACAAGAGTATGGAATGTCAATTCGACCTGTGTCTATCTGCAGGTTCATACTTCAGTGGAATTGTAGACAGATGAGTCGAGGACACCTAAAGTCCAAAGTCTCGATGCGCATGAGGAACCTATGGAGTTGGAACTACATGGAGGTCCCATGGCCCCGACCAATGAACATTCGAGGAGCTCGAGAGAGGCATATCTGCCAGATATAAGTTCAGTTACGAGAGTGGTGACCGCAGCGGGAAAGCCCTAGATGAGCATAATGGAATTTGAGACCCTGTATGGAGGTCTTGAGTTCTTAAGGAGAACGAAAGGAGGTCTATTAAAAATTGGTATCAAAGCATGGTTATAGCACTTGGCCTGCTTGGGCTCATGGACAAGTTGCATAAAAACCACATTAAAGGGATTTAAGGGTGACACCCTACCTTAATTCCTTCCTAAAAAGTCTGATTAATCCCTTATTAAAGAAAAGAATGAAAGCTTACTGTTGTGTGTGTGTGTGTATTTAAGAAATATGAGTTATGTGTTGTTCATGAAATGATATACTATTAGATAATAGCAAGTGTTTTGTCAGCACTCAAGCGGTCGGTAAGCCGTGGAAAACTGCAAGCATAAAAGATGGTGACATGCCATGAAGTGGGGGATGGATCCCACAATAGAGACAAAGAATCTGATGAGAGGATGGCGGTAGAGACTCCTATGGATCTGGATGAAACTGTAAGGAGCCTCATGGCTGAATTATAGAGATGCAAGGCCGACAATGAGAGATTGATAAAAGAGAAATAGAAGAAAATGGAAATTAATGCAGTCTTGCTACAAAGTTTATCCGACATACAGAAACAACTACAACATGGACCTACCACCCGTCATGTGGACCGATGACAGACAAAGAGGAGTCAAAGTCGACCTGAGATATGAAAATGTGGTCCCATAAGTGGCCACACTAGGAGAAGTACCTCAAGGAAGGTCCAACCTGGAGACAGGGGACACTCATCGAGAGGATCCTCTGGAAAGGAAATTGGCAACTCAGAGGGATATTCTATTAGTAAAATTGGCTCACATTCTCAAAGGAAAAGGAAGAATCAAAAGCATTCCAAAACTCATGAACTTGAAGATTTCAAGAAATCCAAACCACCCTCTTTAGATGGTGAGATTAAGAAAGGGGAAGAGGCAGAAGCCTGGCTGCTTGGACTAAAGAAGTACTTTAGAGTCCATGATTTCTATTAAAACTTGAAAGCTCGAATAGCCAAATTCAACCTAAATGGAAAGGCTTCCATTTGGTGGGAAGACCTTAAGAATGTGAAAGGAATCAATGAAGAGGACCTATCTTGGAAATGGTTTTAGAAACGCTTCAAGAAGAAGTATCTCTCAGAAAAATATTTCAAGGAGAAGACTAAAGATTTATATGAACTCAAGCTGGGACAACTCATCATAGAGGAATATGTTAGTAAATTCCTTGAGTTGCTGAGGTATGTACCCTGCATAAAAGAGGAAAAGGTAAAAGTGCAACGATTTATCAGTGGGTTACCTCATACCTACTAGAATAGGATTGACTTTGATGAGCCAAAGACCTTAGAAGACACTATCCTAAAGTAAAGGTATTGTTATGAACAGTTCGGGCGTTAGACTGAACCTCGCGAGGACTGGAAGCAGAATAATAGTTCGGGGTTCAAGAAGAAGGGGTTTAAATCCCCAAGATTTAAGAACTATAGGAAGGATTCAAGGATGATCCTTCCTACCCAAAGTGAGCATGAACAAAATTTCCCCTCCCAGAGTGGAAATACACCTTTTGGATCAACCCCAGGAAAGACTGATAACCCAAATAAAGAACCCTTGAAATGTTACGGTCGTGGAGAAGAACATCTACTGAGGTACTATCCACACATACAACATAAAAATAGGAGAGTTTACAACATCCACGAAGCTACCACTGCCAATGATGTGGCTAGGAGTATGCCACAAATTATTGCATCCATGGATAACAAACAAGCCAACCACCAAGCTTCAGTGGTGGAGATGGAAGGTATGATCGAAAACCATCTAGTTTCTATTTTAATTGACCCTGGTTCTAATTTGAGTTATGTGGCCCCTCAGACTGTTGATAAGTGTAAATTTCAGCCACATAGACATGCTAAGCCATGGTTGGTATAGCTAGCCACTGACACCAAAATAAAAATAGCGAAGGTCCTACCAGCTTGCCAATTCATTATGCATGGATTTCCCACCCAAGCTATGCTTAACATACTTCCCCTAGGATCTTATGACCTGTTGATTGGTATGGACTGGCTAGCTGCATATAAGACTAAGTTATAATGTTACCATAAAACCTTAGAATGTATAAATGGAGAAGGGATAAAGATAACCCTCTGATGAATTCATAAGCATGTCTTAGTAAGACGAATATCAACCCTTCAATTGAATAAGTATTGCAGAAAGGGATGTCCTCTATACGCAATAAATGTGTTGGAGACTATTGAGGATGATAGACCAAACCTAGAAAACCATCCCCTATTAAGAGAGTATAGAGATGTGTTTCCATAAGATATACCGGGTTTACCCTTGAGAAGAGACATTGACTTCTCGATAGAACTTGCACTAGGAACAGTGCCAGAATCTAGGAAACCCTATAGGATGAGCACACCCAAACTAGTTGATCTCAAGATAAAAATAAAAGAAATGATGGACAAAGGCTACATCCGGACCAGTGTATCCCCATGGGGGGCACCAATACTATTTTTGAAGAAGAAATATGGTACACTCTGACTGTGCATAGATTTTAAACAACTCAATAAGACAACCATAAAGAACAAGTACCACTTGCCAAGAATCAATGACTTGTTCGACCAATTAGGGGATTCTTCCATCTTCTCAAAGATTGACTTGAGATGTGGATACCATCAAGTCCAAATCAAGGATGAAGACATCCACAAAACCGCCTTCAGGACAAAATATGGTCACTATGAATTTGTGGTAGTACCATTTGGATTAACCAATGACCCTGCCACTTTTATGTGCTTAATGAAAAATGTACTCAACAAATTCTTAGACAGATTTGTATTGGTTTTTATTGATGATATCTTAATCTACTCCAAGAATAGAGAGGAACATGAAGAACATCTTAGACTTGTACTTCAAGTGCTAAGAGAGAATCAACTCTACACTAATTTTAGCAAGGGTGACTTTTTTGAGAAGCAAATACATTACTTGGGCCATGTTATATATGAAGAAGGGGTGGCAGTAGACCCTGACAAGATCATATCTATCATGGAATGGCCTACCCAAAAGGATGTTTCGGGTATCAGATCCTTTATGGGCCTAGAAGAATATTATTGAAGGTTCATGAAAGGATTTTCCAAGATTGGTTTTCCAATCACTGCCCTCCAGAAGAAGGGGGTTAAATTTACTTGGACATCAGAGTGTGAAGAAAGGTTTCAGGAATTGAAATACCTTCTGACCCATGCACTTGTGCTGAATATCACAGAACTTGATAATTACTACCTAGTGTGTATATACTCTTGCAAGGAAGGAATCGGAGGAGTCCTTATGCAAGAAGGATGTGAAATTTTATATGAATTCAAAAAATTGAATGAGCATGAAATCAATTATGTGACCCATGATCTAGAGTTGGTTGCCATAGTACATGCTTTAAAAATGTGGAGGAATTACCTCCCGGGTAGGATATTTGTACTTATGACAGACCACTATGGTTTGAGGCACCTGTTTGATCAACCAAAACTCAATGCTAGACAATCTAGGTGGATTTATCTCCTTAGCGAGTTTGATTTCAAAATCAAACATATCAAAGGAAAGAAAAATAGGGTGGCCGATGCTCTTAGAAGAAGTATGAAGACAATTCACCTGGCAGCGAGCAACACCTATGAAACAAATGTCAGGAAAAGAGTTAGGAATGCTCAAGAAACAAATGCATTCTTCAATACCGTGACATCATACCTAAAGAAAGAGCCTGCAGGGATAAAGTATGAAGGCTACAAGATGTTGGACAAAGGTTTGTTGAATTACCAAAACATATTGTATATCCCAAGTTGTGATGACTTGAAGAGGTTCCTAATGGACGAATTTCACAAGAGACCATACACTGGCCATCCGGGTTATCAAAAATTGGTCACGACCACTAGGAAACAATTCTATTAGAATGGATTGAAAAGGACATAGTTGAATATTTGGCTAAATGTCTAGAATGCCAACAAGTTAAGGAAGAACACCAACACCCAACAAAGTTGTTGCAACCTCTACCAATTCTAAAATGGAAATGGGAGACCATATCCATGGATTTCATCACTGCATTACCAAAATCAGATAGGCAGAATGATGCCATCATGGTAGTGGTGGACAATTTGAGCAAGTCCAATTACTTCATTTCGTCAAATCTAATTGCAAGGCAATATATATTTCCAACATATTCATGAAGGAGATATTCAGATTACATGACATGCCTAAGGAGATTGTATCTGACAGAGACACGAAATTCACTTCAAGATTTTGGAAATCCCTAATGGTTGGTTTTGAGACTAAATTGTTGTTTAGCATAGCCTATCACCCTCAAACTGATGGAAATACAGAAAGAGTAAACAAAATATTAGAAGACATGCTAAGGATGCATGTAATGCATCAACCTAAGAGGTGGGAAGACTACCTACCACTGGTAGAAGTTTCCTACAACAACGGTTATCAATAATCCCTGAAGATGAGCCCTTCTGAAGCCCTCTATGGTAGACAGTGAAAGACTCCAGTCAGTTGGAGTAATCCAGTGGATAGAATTTCAATCAGACCCGACATGCTAAAGGAAATGGAACAACAAGTGGTTCGGATAAAACAAAATCTAAAAATCGCTCAGGATAGACAAAAATTTATGCCGACAAAAAGAGAACCCTCACAGAATTTAAGACAGGAGACCATGTCTATCTCAGGGTTAGGCCCAGGAAGAGTTCCTTGAGGGTGGGATCTTGTGCCAAAGTGGCACCTCAGTATTGTGGACCCTTTGAAGTTTTAGATAGACTAGGACCTGTAGCCTATCGACTAGCACTCCCTCCCATAGTAAAGGAACATAATGTTTTCCATGCTTCATTATTAAATACATATGTACATGATTCTAATCATATAATTGACTGGTCTTTGATCCAGGTGGAACTAGAGAGAGAATTCCTGCCACAACCTCAATGCATACTAGACAAGAAGGAAACCCCACTCAGAAACCAAACCATTAAATAGGTCAAGGTGCAGTGGAAACACTTTGGCCCAGATGAGGCCACGTGGAAAATGGAGGATGCCATGAGACATGCATATCCACTTTTTTTTCACTTCTGTATATACATAGCACATTGATAGATAGAAAATCGAGGATGATGTTCCTTTAATGGGGAGGGAATTGTAACACCCTGTTTCCCCCATATTGAAAATATAACTATAATGGCCAAGAGACTATGGAAAACTCCATATGTGTGAATGTTTATTCGATGGACCTTTGTATGAAAGGTAAATGAATGTAAATCTTGTTATTTACTAGAAAATGGATAGGTGTTTCTTGACTGTTGGAATGGGGGGTGTACTTAGAAAGACCACAAATGCTATACAAAGAGATGGTGAAGGGGACCAGGAATGGTTGCATTAACCTTCACCAAACCAGTACTTACTGGATTTAATTTCTCAGGATCAAAACAATTATTTGACCCAGAAATGAATTACAGTCAGGCTGGTAGGTGGGAAGACCTCCTCAAGAGTTAATGAGGGCATGGGGAATATCACCCATCTATAAGTCTTCCAGACTTGACCGCGGGTTGGGGATTCAAGCCACACACAACCTTGCTGAAAGAGGCGAGAAAGGAAGGTGTGGTGGGTAGAAGAGGCATACGAAGAGTGTAGAGAAGAGAGGTGAATCTCTTAGGTTCAAGGAAGAACTAGAAATAAGCGTTTTTTTCATAGGAAATGGTGGAGAAGGTTATGATACATGCTGATAAACAAGCTCAGTCCTCCTTTCTTGGTATCATATAAACCATGGCCAAGATTCTGTGGGAGGAGGAGAGTAACCTTCGTCCCCACTATTGTTGAGATAGAAGAAAATATTGTGTTGCAGAGTATCGTGGTCTAGCTCAGGGGTGGCTAGTGGTAAATCCATTTGGAATGATCGAGTGTATGGTTGGGTGGAAACGAGCACCCCTTCTAGCAATCACTTTACATAGTCTGGTTTTGATAAGTATTTTCCTTGCTTTATTTCCTGAACTGGAATAATGGATGAATAATTGGACTTATACATATATATGCATTTATAAATGTCTTCTGTGTGAAATGGCTATGTTATGTGTATGCCTTCATATCCTTGTGAATTTACACTTCCAACTGATAGAATGTATGCCCAACTTAACTTTCGGGGCTTCCCAGGGCATAAGTTGTTAAGATGGTCGAGAAAGGAGATATCATGTCGAACCAAAACCATTCGTCTGAAGAGGATACCTCTCCCAAACCCCTTTGTCGTGTGACTAGAATGCCAGACCCAAGTCCTTAATCTTTTCATGGTAAATCTCAGGAGGGGTAGTGAAGTCGAAGCCTTGAAAAGAGAGGTCTCTTCATTTAGAAGATGAGTGAAAGAGATCCGTTCTAAAGGACCCATATGACCGATACCCAGGAACCTTGGCCTAAGCCTAAGGGGGCCATGTTTCCTTGGCCTCTAGCTCCGGAAGTCAGGGACTTTGGAGTAAGACTGTCCTTACGAATAATAAAGGTGACCAGGAGACTCGGTCTCCCATGAGATTTACTGACGATAGGTGGTCCCCCAGGTGGATGGGTGGACCTATCTTGCCAATTAAAATGAGGCCTAAAATCTCGAAGGACATAGCTGAAAAGGAACCAATATTGTATATCGTGGGATCCTTTGTATCCTTTCCTAACCATCATCATATCAAGGATGTGTGGCGCTAGTCCCTCCACTTTGGAGATTGGATGCTTAAGAAGGTAAGAGGAGTTTTCTTAGCAATACTCCCGAATGCGTGTGAGGAACCTATGGAGTCCTACCTACGTGGAGGTCCCACGACCCCTACCAATGAACACCCGAGGAGCTCGAGAGAGGTGTATCTACTGGATCTAAGTTTCATTCTGAGAGTGGTGACTACGGTGGGAAATACTTGGATGAGTAAAATGCAATTTGAGACCTCGTATGGAGGTATTGAGTTCTTAAGAAGAACGGAATTTCGACGCCCCACCATGTGTGTGTTACACATCTAGGAGTGGCGTAGATGGAAGAGGTTTATCAAGACCTGCATACCCCCAGATTTCATGTTAGAATGGTTCCTTAAGTATTTACAACCTCCTATTTCGAAGGATGTTTCTACATCTGGGGTTACATTTGAAGAAGAAGCAATATTCAAATCCAAGCAGTTAGATCTTATATATGATTAGTTTGGGATGTTATACGAGATTATTCTGGACTCACCAAGGTCAAACTATGACCCTAAAAAAAATCCTAGACCTCATGCTGATGGCATTGTAGGCTCCGCTAGTGTGAAATCCGTAGACTCAAAGACAAGACATTTGAAAGAGTTGTATATAAAATAGTCTGCAAGAGGGCCATATTTGTTTGTGTCTTCCAATCTCACTCAGTCGATGGATGTACATTCCATGCAATCGTTGATTGACCCAAATGGTAACCAACAACCAGGTGGGAATAAGAAGAAAGGATGTAATAATAATCATAAGGGTGGGAAGAATAATAATAAACCCAAGGAAAATGGTAATAATGAGAGGATGAATAAAAATGTTGGTGAGGGCAAGAAATAAAGGCATAATGTTAAATTTCCCTGTAATATTTTCACAGACGATAATCTTACTCATTTATGCCCCAAACTTGCAGAAGTTGCGAGGCTCTTATCTCTATTGCCCGACGTGATGATGAATCCTTTTCCACATAACCAAAACATGGCCTCGAGATCCTCAAATGCCGTAAATGTGACCGGTGGGAGTCAAAACCCACCGATACAAGACAATGATCATTTGTGCATCAATATGGTCAATTCTCAGGTTAATGTAGCCACCTAGTCTCACGATTACAGTTCTTCACAAACTGTACCTGGTCTATAATCTCCTCCTCCTTTGGAGGCACCTTTGCAGATAGAAAAACTAGAGCCACCACCTAATATTCCAAATGGAGTACTCAAGCGCTCTACCCAAAATCCAAATTCTAGAGCCACCTAGAATTACTCTATTGTTGAGGACTTGTCTCGAACCCCTTGTGCGATGTCGTCCCTGGAGGTAATCCAGATGTGTCCCTCATAGAGGAATGCCTTGCTATTTTTGTTAGGATCTCTAGAGCCCAGTGGCTTGAATATCAAGTTTGACATCACGGATGTGAAGCCTCGTTTACCTTAACATGTGGAATTCCAAATCTGCGTGGGTTACTCAAAGTATACCATCAAGCGTGTGGTTGTTGATGAAGGCACTGCAACATGTGTGATGTCCCTGATCTGTTGGAAATATCTTGGCTCTCCGAATCTCTCTTAGTCTCCAACCATGTTGACTACTTTTTTCGCTTGTTCTTTTCACCCTGATGGTATTCTTCCTACCTTTCCAGTCCAGTTAAGTGGGAAGACAGTAGAGGTGGATGTCGAGGTGGTTGATGCACCCCTCAATTATAACTTGTTACTAGGACACAATTGGACTTATGCTATGACTGTCATCGTGTCATCCATCTTCCACACTCTTTGTTTTCCTCATGATGGGAAGATCATGATAGTCGACCAGTTATCCTTTGCATATGCTAGCCCTAGTGCATCTGTTGGACCATCGATCCCCGTGGTCGACAATTCTCAGTCGACAACTAAGAATATTGGTGTCAGAATATATTCATCCTTTATGGGTACCTTTGAATTCATGGCACCGATTCACCATGCTTATGCTATGTCCAGTAGGCCTATTTCATCAGAGAAGTTCATTCTTTTATGCACTTCCTATTTTAACAATCCTTGGACCCTACCTTCCTCGGCTACATATTGGGAAGGTCAGTTGCATGTTGGAATGGACATGCCACTATCGGTAGTGGAGATAGTGTATCAATATGTTCTGGACTCTTCCATCGATCTTGATCCTACTACCTCACCGACGGACGAGGAGGATCCTGTTCTTAAGCCCATGTGGGCCACTTCGTCGTCTTGTTCACATGACTGCCTCGATGAGACTTTACCCCCAGATGAATATATCATCGAGGCCATGAATGGTTCTGAAAAATCTTGGGATGATATGTGTTAGTATTCAAATTCACAGTATTAAAATTTGGACTTTTGGCCATGACAGGCACACTACTAGAAAAGGGACATTCATGAAACGCCATTATAAAGCATCATATTATCCTTAAATTCTTCTCCAGATTGGTTCTTGTGCCATATCTAAACTGCTTATGTTTAATATTTTATACAACCAAGAGTAAACATTGGAAAAAGGTTTGATCACAAAGAATCCAGGTGTTAAGGTAAAAAGGCAACGCAACCATATATTCATCTCGTTGTGCATTTGATTAATTTATTTTTTCATACATTGACAACATCAGACCAAGCCACGAGGAAAGCACCATTGACACCTTTCGATAAAAAAATTTCTAGACCATTACCAAAGTTGCCATGAGGAGATAGCCTACCGGATGGTTTTAAGACGACAAGATTAAATGAAGAAATACCTAGACATTTTGTATGCCAAGGCGAGATAGAGCTCGAGCCAGGTGGTGTCATGATATTGGCCATGAGTAGATAGAAAATAAACCACTGATTGAAAATGGTATTCAGGGTTATGTTGCTAAAAGAACTCTGTTTCAACTTCATTGCACCAGGTGGTCTTGATCATAAAGAATATAGAATTTTGATTTTCCTTCTCACAAGGAAGTGTACCTATCCTCAAGTTGTTCCCGTCAAAGCTCTATAATCATTCTTCAACTTACATACACTTAGTGGTTTCCTCCATCAAGATGATTAAGGTTTCATGCCCGTGGCTTTGAATTTTATTGAAATTTTCTTAAAGAAAGAGATATTCAAATTATACCATGGAGAATACAGTGCTAGGCATAACATAGAATGGTGTTGCTTTTGTTAGGCAGTTTAAGAAAGATGATCCAGTGTTTGAGGTTCCAATAGGATGGCTTCAAAAAATTGTGCTAAAAATCATTGACATGCATGTTCTAGTCTGCTTTCCCACCCCAGTCCACACCATTAACTATAGCTTTGCATTTCTTTGAAACATTGACCTTTGAGCAGAGGAAGTGCATTTCTAGAGAAATTTATGGAAATAAGTTGGAATAGAATTTAAGATAGGTTCTCTCCAGTGATATATTTAAGCATGTTTTAATTTCTGATCTCGGGGCTTTGAAGGATGGTGCTTGTCAAAGAACTTGGCATCAAAATTGATTTGATTACATCTGTTGCAGATTTGTTGGCAGAAATCGAGCAATATATTAATGTTGGGAAGAGTCAGTTGTTTTTCATATATTCATTCTAATATATAAAGAAGACATGTGGCAGAGTATTCCCATAATTCCAGATCAATTCCAAATTTGTTGAGAAGAGGATAAATTGCATATGTGGTAGGGGATCAACTATTTTTTCCATTATTCTTGAAAATCAGATTGATATCTTCATATTTTGTGAGAACAAATTTTGAGGGAACAAATTTTGAGGGAACATCCGAGTACAAGTGAAATATGAACATGTGGCAAAGTCATATTTAAAATTTGTGGGCACCGTTGTTAAATTTGAGCATCGATCTTAAGCACAAGAATAACAAGCAGAGGATCCTAGATTTGCCAAAAATTTGAGATATATTGGAAACAATTTAGTTTGTTTAGATTTTGTTATGATTTTGTTTTCCATAAAGTCAACAAACAATTTATTATTATTTTTTCAAATTTAAGAAAGGTTTTGTAATAGAGTGGGGATAGGAGGCCCGAGAGGGTAAGGCCTGAGAAGAATTTTATTAAATATCCAACCAGTATGTGTTATTGTAAGCCTTAGGGCATATTATTCTATGATCGCTTCTAACATTGAATATCTATGACCATTGTTTTATCAGATTGTGATTTCTCTTGTTTTTTCACTCTGTTTTTCATCTTCCTTGAACGAATTGCAGTCATTGAGAATCAATGGCTGCCCATGGATAATAGATTCTTGAGTGGTAAAGATTTTTTTGTGACTGCCTACTATTTGTGTGTTTTGTTTCAAGTACCATTTCATCCATTTCACAAAGAGAATATTGGTTTGATGGGTGTTCTACTTTTTGTTTATTCTCTATTCTTCTACCCATTTTCATATAAACTTCTTTATCTGATATGAAATTTGATTGCCTTCGATCAATAGGGTGTTTACTTGACTCCATGCCCAATGGTGTTTTAACTGATCTGCATTTAGCCTTTTTCTCTTATTCTTTTTCTTTCCATCTACCTGATCCACCTTCTTTCAAAACCCAAAACACATCCCTATTTATAAAATCATTGCAATAATTGAAGATGTGCTAGGCTTGACCCTATAGCAGTCTAGGGGCAACTTCTAGCACTAACCATATGCAACATCGCTCTTATTTTCTCCCAGAGCTTGCTAGAATCGAGCAAGATGACTTTCGTTCTACTTTGAGTGAGATATTCGGTCACATCGTAGTTCCAATTGATACACACGACATTTATTCTGAAGGAAATATGGCAAGTATCTCTCCTACTGTTACAATCGATATATCTCGTACCCCTGGAAAGATTGAAAATGTACACATTGGTGCAGATTGTTCGCCAAAATAAATCCTGATCTACACCGATATCTTCAAGGAATTTCGATATGTGTTTTCTTGGTCATATGAAGAGATGCCAGGAATCGACCCTCAAATTGTAGAACATGAGATTAAAACTTATCCGGATGCTAAGCCTATTCGACAATGTCTTAGAGATGTCAATCCCCAGAAGGTCCCTGCTATTAAGGAAGAGGTAGAGAAATTTATTAATGTTGGATTCATCTACCCGGTTCCCTTGATTGAATGGGTATCCAATCTCGTTCTTGTGAATAAAAAAAAAGGAACCATCCATGTATGCATGGAATTTCGTAACTTGAAAAAAGCCTGTCCTAAAGAAAACTTCCCGACACCTTTCATTGATCATATTCTCAACGAGTGTGCGGGAAGCAAAGTTTTCTCTTTAATGGACGAATTTCTAGGGTATAACCAAATTCAAATTAAACCCGAGGATCAAAATAATATGAGAATCATTTTTCCTTGGGGTACTTTCACATATCGAAAGATGCCTTTTAGCCTTAAAAATGTTGGAGCAACCTTCCAACATGCTATGACCTTCACATTCCATGATATTAAGCATATAGTCGAAGCTTATCTTGATGATATTACTGCTCACTCTTGTAAGAGAGTGGATCACCCTAAGCACCTTCAGCTAGTTTTTGAAAGATGTTGTCGCTATAGAATCCGGTTGAACCCTCACAAATGCATCTTTTTCGTTAGGCCTAGACGTCTTCTAGGATTTTTAGTCTCTAAGACTGGGATCATGGTAGATCCATTAAAGGTTGAGGAAATACTTCAATTGCCTCCCCTCCAAACTAGTCGACAACTTCAAGGTTTACAGGAGAAAGATACATTTTTACGTCGGTTTATAATAAACTATGCATATATTACTAAGGGTTTCATGTGTCTTTTTAAGGACATCCCTTTTCTCTGGGATGAGTGAGCCCAAGAATCCTTCGATGCTTTGAAGAAAACATTGGTATCAACACCTCTGCTGAAGTCTCCTGACTACAGTAGGGATTACTTGCTTTATGTTGTCACGTCTGAAGAGACGATTGGTATGTTTTTGGTCCAGGAGGATGATGAGCTCCGCGAGCACGTCATCTACTATCTTAGTCGAAACTTAATCAGTCCTGAGCTCAAATATTCTCACGTTATAAAGATAGCTTTGGCCTCCGTCCACATAGTTCAACGATTACGCCATTATATATTTCTTTGAAAAAATATTGTGGTTGTCGATGTGAATCCATTTCAGTACGTCCTTACCCGACACATCATAGGGGGAAAATACAATAAATGGATTTTCATTTTACAAGAATTCGATCTCAATTTCACTTCTACGAAATCCAAGAAATCACTAGTTTTTGCAGAGTTAATATCCGACTTCCCATGATTGGACGAGGATGTTATTCATGTCAATTCCTTTGCGAATGAACACATTTTCCTTGTCTTGTTGTCCGACCCTTGGTATGGAGACATTTTTTTCTATCTTCAAACTTTGAAGTTCCCTCAGCATCTCTCGCGAGATGACCGACGACATGTACGATACCAAGCTAAGAATTATGTTATCGTCAATGGCACTCTGTATCATCGAGGAATAGATAATATCCTACATCATTTTTAACTCATGAAGAAGTCGAGTCAGTTCTAAATGATTTCCACAGTGGGGCTTGTGGTGGTCATCTATCCGGGCTTGCGACAACCTAGAAAATTTTACGAGCCAATTATTTATGTTCATGTATCTTTAAATATTGTGTTGAATAAGTTAAGAAGTTTCACCCCTGCCAGGTGTTCACTCGAAAAATGTGCTCGCATCCAGCCCCTCTCCATCCAGTCATTACCATTGGTCTCTTCAGCAAGTGGGGGGTGGAATTTGTGGATTGAAACCCAACTTCGACTAGGGGGAATCAACACATTATCGTGGCCATAGAACACTTTAATAAGTGGGACGAGGCCATGCCTATAGTTAAATATGACGGGAATACTGCCTCCTTCTTGGTATTCAATCAAATTATTGCCAGGTTCGGTATCCCAAGTGATATTGTCACTGATCAAGGCAATCACTTTCAAAACGAAATGATGGAAGAGACATCCAAGATGGGGTTTAAGAATGGTCATTTTCCCCCTTACTACCCCTAGGAAAATGAATAGGTAGAGGGCGTCAACAAGTCTCTCAAGACCATTTTGCAGAAAAATATTAGCCAGAACGAATCTGACTGGCATATTATGTTATATCCGACACTTTGAGCATACCGAACCTCGGTCAAGACTGCCACCAGATTTTCTCCTTTCCAGTTAGTACACAGTGTGGAGTCGATATTACTTATTGAATGTGAAATCCCTTCTCTTATATTGGAAGTCGTGCTCCTCCCTGACACTTCAGATCTCGAGCAACACCCCGTACACCTAGAGAGCCTTGACGAGCAGCGTTGAGATGCCCCTATGACTATCGAAGAGAATAAAATATGTGTAAAGGTCTAATAAGATAAGTCTCTCTGTCCTCAATTGTACGTTGAGGGTGAATTGGTCCTTTTATATGATCAAGCCAAAGAACCACTAGGGGCAGGCAAGCTCAAACCCATGTGGCACAGTCCCTATATCATGTGACATGTCTTAGAAAAAGGATCTTATGAGTTAGAATATTATGAAGGGAACATGTTGGTCGAGCCCAGGAATGGGCTCTAATTAAAAATGTATTATGCTTGATCCCCAATCTTGGGTGTAACTCTTTTTATACTAATGTAATTTAGTGTATATATCTTCCCCCCCCCTTTTTTTTTGTCCTTAGCTTGCTTATTGAGTTTTTCCTTGGTTGGCAGGTGTCAATAGAGTCTTCGGTCTACTTAGGATTCACAGACAGAGCTAGTCATCATACACAGAACTTGTCTTCCACTGCTTGGGTGGTTTACTCACCCGAGGGTCTACTGGTGTCTTCAAGTGGTGTATGCCTAGGACCATCCACGAATAATGCGGCTGAATTCAACACCGTTATAGAACTTTCATGTGATGCCATTGCATATGGTATTCACTCTTTGGAGGTTCACCTAGATTCCCATTTAGTAGAATGTTAGTTGAACGACAGTTACCGTGTGCGCGATCGTATATAACTTCAACGATTCCCATGGGTACACCTTTTAGAAAAACAATTTGATTGTATTACTTATCATCACATACCTAGGAGTTCTAATTATGTATCCAATGCCTATGCTAATTTTGTTTTAGATTTTCATTTGTCACATAACTAAAGAAAAGAAAAAAGTCTCATTAATGTACACATTGTAATATAAGTAAAGTCGAAGAACCATGTTTTATATATATTTAAAAAAATATGATGTTTATTGTACAAAATTGGGGCCAAAACCCTCAATACACATATACAACTGATAATACAAGATCCATGAAATGTAAGCCTATGGAGCCATATGTGTGTCATGATAAAAAACTACGGTGTTCACAAGATGTCAAAAGAGTCATACCCAAGCTCTGGGCATGCCAACGACCTGTCGTTGCATGGCCTTTGATAGATCCTCTACCTGAACCATCAGAATTCTATGTGTCAAACATGACAGGTTTCTCTCCATGTTTTGAAGGACTCTCTTTGCTTCTCCTCCCTCTGCCTCATCTCCTTGGTACCTCCGACGATGTCGTGGAATCCCATCCATCTGTCACAGACCTACATCTGCACACATAAGTGTCTAGTTAGTACTTAAAAATCATCCAAAAATATTTTTGTTTTGCTATACAAAAAAATGAAATATTTAAAAACGTTGACATACCTATGTGCCCATAGGTGATCCCTGGTGGAAATGACATGTCAGGGTCTCCTTTGAAGTCGATCCCTACATAGAGGTAGTCATCTAGAGCAATGACATGTCATCTCCACCAATAAAAGAAATCATCGTTGTAGGGTGTGGGAACCCTACCTTCCCCCCTGCCGTCTCATCACCTCGGTCCACCATACCATGGATGGATCGCGAGGTCCTCGAGGAATGATCTCAACTCTAGGTCCCAAACCTGGAACCCGCTCGAAGAAAAAGATACACAAGATAGATGCAAACCCGAAGTTCCTCTTATCACCCTATTTGCATTATGTCAACTGACTCTTCATATTAGCCAGTAGTGAGGTGCACCAATCATACACCGTGGGTCTCAAACACTCTACGGAGTAGAACATAAGAAACCTCGATTCCTGGTGCAACAAAGCTGATCCTGTGATTCGAGTCAAAATGAGGACAACAATATTGAGGCTTAGATTGTTTATCGATCGGATGGGGAGTTGACTCCTGACCTTCTCTGTCCCTGCTATACAGTGAGAACCTATGTACTCTTCTATATTCATACCGCTCCTAGCTCCCCAAGATTTGATGTCCACCACCTCACCCCGACGCCACAACCCCATCAATAAATATATATCCTTGACTTCAATCCTTAATGGTTTCCCATCAAGGTTGAAGCTCTCAATGTCTGGATCCCAGTAATCCATGAGAAACTATAGAAAACTCACTTGGCTATCATCCCTTTGAGTGCCCAAAAATTGTACAACCCACATATTTTCAATGCCATTTGGGCCCCGAGATCTCTTTCCACAACAACATCTACCTCCTCATGTTCCCTTTCCCTCCATTCTAGCACCATCCTGCCAGAGAAACATCATTTTTTGAGTTAGAAAACATCAAAAGATTTGTTTACGGACATGTACGCGAGATTCAACATTCACAGTCATGTATAGGGATGAGAATACACAATATGTATTTTACACAGTCATGTATAACCTCACGTATACACGACCTGATGAATGGTAGCCTGCGTACACCTAAATACCTAATTTGTGCCTTAAATAACTTAAAATTTGAAGCTTAAATACAAAATTTAATCCACTAGAAAGGAAGAGAAGGGGAAGAAGAATTACCTGGTCTAGATGGTCTTTGATTCTATCACTCGATGCTCCCGCAATCACCAGTTGAAGATCAGAGGTAATTTGGTCCAAAATTCACTATTTGGGTAAAAAAGTCAAATGACATAGTAAAATTCGGTTTTTGTTACTATTTATAGCAGTTTTTACCCACTTTACATAGTTTTAAATCATATTTTTGCCTAATGGAATAATACAACAGTGGATTGAGCTGGGTTTTGTAGTTTTCACCAGGGATTCTTGCGGTTTTTAGTATTATGTTGACCATTCATAACTACGGACAGGTATTTTCGCTACCCAACATATAGGATAGGTATCCATTCCATCATGCACACTTGCATTGTCCTATAACTGTCAATCATATGCCTTAGGTACGAACCCATTTTCTAATGACACAGAACCCTCCATCTGCTACAATACATGTCGTTATCAAATGGTAGAGACTTACGAAACATGGGTATCCTAGTTATATCCTCTACTCCATTTGGTGCCCGTGTCGAGATTTTTTCCTAGGACCGAGAGTCCCTTATAACTAATACATAAATTTATGTTGAGCCTCATTTCTCACTCATAAACATGCTGACTTATACCTAGAGGACTCCCAACTAAGTTTGATTTAATCTCTTTTTCGACTTGTTTTAAAAAAGCGAAAAGATTTCCAAGTGAACTTGTCTCTTTCACACTCATAAATTAGATTTGAAAGGATGTCTATTTCGTACAATTTTATCCCTTTTTCACACCAAGTAGACTAAGATTATGAAAAAGGATATTTTTTGGGGTTAAGTTGTGATTACATATCATTCCCTTGCTTGCAGTATTGATCCTATAGTCGGTTCTTGCTTTGCGTTATAAACCGTTTTCCTTAGCATTTTTTCATCCTCAACCAAGAAGAGCCTCATTTATATCCTTTGAAAATTGACACCTTATACCCAAGAGGGAACATTCCCCCGAGTGTCCATCTCTCGCATGCAACTCCTTGCATTGAGCATAGGTATGTTCCACTGCCAGAACTAGTTTTGCTTACTTGCGACACTCGTTTCCTCATCTGTATCATATCATTCATTTGACCATGAAAAAAGAAAAAAATACGGATGTGAAGGGAGTATTATGTTATATTGGCAGCATTTGTGTCACCTTTGAACAAAGAACAAAGTTATTGAGTCCACTTGTCATCATAATTTTGGGTTTAGCATGGCCTTGGGAAGCTGAGCTCGTTACATAGAGTTTACTCCCTCGACCAATTACTCTTCCAGACCCTATGGAGAGTTTGATTGATGCCTCCTACATCTCATGGTTTCATCTTTGGGTCTATGATTCCATAGTCTTCCATATGTCTCATTCTCTTGTTCAAAGGATGTCTATCAACTTGTGTCAACCATTCCTCAGAACTCTTGAATTTTCATGTCGACCATACCCTCATTTTGTCTCAGAATCACATGACACATTAAGTCCTACTATGCACCCTGGTCCTACTTTCCTCATTGGTAGGTAACCTTGAACCCAATAGTCAAAATTTCATCATTGGTCCTTGAATGGGTGGTTTCCCTTTTGTTCGATGACAAGACATCTATTCACACATTGGGATTTGTGCAGTGTCTTGGATGCCATTAGCCTTATTGGTGGTTTCCTTGCCTTTGTCAATAGTTTTCCTCATTGGCTGTTATTCAAAGGGTATTTTTCGTGTACCTCTTGCACTTGGAACATGTGAAAGATGCATAGGGTCATTGGTTCGTGAACATGTTCTTCATTCGATTTCCTCCAAATCATCAAGCTCCTGCTTTGTACCTCATGCTGAATGATGAGAGATGCATTAATGATATACTTTCAACGGGTCTCCTTCCATCAACTGCAACTCATATATTCTGGAAATGAGACCTAGAGTCCTATGAGTACGTAGAGTCTTGCAGTAATTAGTGGTAGGTTATCTCGCCATTGACAGTTTGGAATACATCAATGTCTTCTGATCGATGGATTCTTCAAGTGTTCGACCCCGACTCCTTTATTCACACTTGTAAGAATGTACTCTATGCCTTCATACCTATTTTCATCATCGGTAGGCTATCACTCTTTTGTTAACGATATACCTCAATGATCGGTAATCAAATGAAGTCTCATTGTGTTCGACTTCAACTCCTTTATTCACACGATGTAGACTTGCACCTTTGGTAGATTTTGTAGAAGACTTGAAGACATCAGTATGTAGCCACAACTTTCCTGAGTTGTTTCTTCCTTTTCATTGGACCAGTACCTGGGTGACTTCAGTGATCATGGGAAATTATATTGTACTCTATTGTATACAAATATCTTCATATTGATTTTGAGACTGGTTCTACTGGGCCTTGTTCGTGACTATGACAGCCTTTGGCATGCAACTGCATTTGTATTTTCCTATTCATGGCCATGGATAGTTGTTTGGTATATGTCCACATGGATCTATAGTGTAATTCAAATTGGAAGCCATGTATGCAAAGTCAGTACAGATTGTAATGAGAAACTAGTTCTTCCAGCTGGGTCCCCATTACTCCACTGCTGGGTTTTTATAATGTATTTCGGCCATCACAGATACTCCTATGACCTCACACATTAGGAGGCATATGTTATAGCAAGATTTTCCTCACCCCATGAAATCTTACACAAAAGGCCTTTTTCCATTTCCCTATGCAGACTTGTAATCCATTTTTGTAAATCCCAGAGCTAAAAATACAATTTTTCCACATATACGCACCTTGCCTACTATGCAACATGCATATACATAGGTTGCACCAATACAACCCATGTACATTGAGAAATGTGCCCAAAATTGAAAAATGGTGTTGGGTTTCCATGTCAAGTCACGAGATAAATGATCCTTGGCCTTCCATATACTGGAAATGTTCTGAATCATCCCTTCAATTCCACTTGAAGGCTATAAATGGGCCAATTCCAAGATATGGAAAAGAGGAGAAATAATTCAACTTTGAGAGCAAAGTTACTCTGGAGGATTTATTCACTTCACATTGAGTCTGCATCCCTTTGTTCTTTAAGTCTAAACACATTGTTCATCCCCCAATCTCTTCGCTTACTGATTGAGAACTCCATTGTCTCTCTTACATGAGCTTTCCTTTGATGGAGGATTGAAGTGGTGGAGGACCAGTTGGAAGGAACCTAGTTTCTCAGTTTCAAATCGTGCCGACACATAAGGCTATAACTTATTCACTTCTTCTGATTATATATTAATAGAAATACTTTGTTCTCGTCCAATTGATATCTTGCAAATATTTGAATTATTATTCTATGGGTGTATTTTTTATGAATGTTGATGGATTATGCTATTGATTATGCTAGCATCATATATTATAACCATATGCTTGTGTTGCTTGGTTGTTGAGGACTAGTTGCAGGTGTATTGCTTTGGGTCAAGTCCTCAACAATGAACTTCATCGAACATTTGGACGAGGTAGGAATTTTATCTTGTCTTGCTAGCATGTTTGTTTATATAGCATACTTGAGAATAGAGTTGATTTCTACATTCATTTCCGTCTGTTGTGGTTTACCCCTAGCCATAGAGAGATTTTCCTCATAACAAGGATGTGCTCTTTGTCTAACCAAATCCTTCAATGATTTCAAGTGCCTCTCCACCATCCACATTGACCTTGTGTGTATAGGTCCACAAATTTCAATCTCCTCAATTTTGTGTATGAGGTAGTGTTCTTGTGCATTGAAAAATGTTGGAGGTATATAATTTTTCATTTCAAACATTAGCCGAGGAATTTCTCTCTTCCAATACTTCATATCATCTTCATGGATTTCTTTCAATGAAAACAATCTACATGAGATCATGACAGAAGAAAATAACATGTTTCAACATAACATAAGATAATATATTACATTACAAGTAAAACACATGTCATTAAGTAAAACAACAAATTGAAATAACATTTTGCCTATAAATCACAACTACTCACCTCATGTATTTTCGAAGATCATATATAACTTGTTTGACATTGTTGTCAAAGTCGTTTGGGAGAGATAGCGGTAGAACATACTGTAAAAAAAATAAAAAATCGTTATTTGTTTCGACCAAAGTAGACAAAAAAAATAAAAAACTTAAAAGATGTATAAGGCCAATATATAAATATGTATACCAAAATTATTACCCTAATGAAGGTATGCCAATCATGTGTTTTTACCCCACCAAATTCACCTTTCTTTTTTAAGATATTATTTATGTTTGAAGCAAAACTCGTGGGAAATTTAATTCTTTGAATGACCTCTTTTACATCATTTCTTTGTTGCTTTGTTAATAACCATGGAAGGTTATTTCAGTCTCCATATCTGTTTGATCAGATCACACTTTGCATTGCATGACCGACTTACTAAATGTCAGTACAAATTTTGACAATTTTTTCTTTATTCCTCCTACCATCTATGATTCACCATAACGTTTATGTCACATTCTTCCCGATATGAATTGTATCAAGCAAATGAGCTATTTTTATCTCCTAATAGTATGGAAACCTCATGAATTGAGTGAGATAACATTTCATTCCTCGTGGAAACCCATTATTAATACCTTCATGATGGCGACCTTTATGAATCATAAAAGTAATGACAACAATAGTTATGTAATACGGTAAAATAAATTCAATGATTAAACTGAAAATTCAAAACATTACATATATGATACATAAAGAAATTGTGTATCTTGACGATTTATATTATATTCCAACCTCCATAGGTGTAACAAACCTCCTCATTACGTCGACGAACCTCTTAGAATAAGTGCAATATATATATATATATATATATTTAAAGTGTGTGCGCACGTGTACAAGGGAAATAAATACATTTGACTCTGCGTCGCCACCCAACGATGAACAAGGCGCAACCACGACTAACACAAAAAGACGACACAAGACTCACAACAAGTAACTGCATGCATTTAATGACAATCAATCGACAAGAAGTAAGACTGACTACCTGCCCGTCCTACCCTAAAATGGTTAGGACCTCCAAGACACATAAGCAACGCTCAAGCCCAGGTTCCCATCGATTTTAACCATTTAAGGTCTCAGGGCTGGC
>CBVK0101008472.1:0-10815 GCA_900067695.1 Picea abies
GTTCACTAGCAACAATGTAGAGGAGAGAAGATTTTCTCTCAAGCCTTCATAAAGTCATTTATTTTCTTTTTCTAATAGAGGTTCATCATAAATACCATCATTGTCCCTATCCTCATCCGACTGAGTAAACAAATCTTGGATCATTTGATTTGTCCCAACATCTTCTTCCATGGGATCATTAACTTGATTTGTCCCATCATCTTCTTCCATGAGATCCTCATTTGCTTGATCATGTTCCTCATTTTGTACAACATCATTTCTACTACTACTTGGTGCACTATTCTGCAGAAAGTTAGAGGGCAAATCTGACTTTATAATTACAAACAATCATGCAAAATTAGTGTGTATAAAAAATATTAAAACAATACACACACACATATAATCGAAAATATAAAAACAGATAATGAATATATAGATAATTACCACAGGATGATATTCATTCGATCCACCATCAATGTGCCCATATTTCCTACAATGTTTTTTAGCTGTTGCTATTAAAATTCTTACAGGATGTGTAGTGCAACATCTTTTGCAAGGGAAATAACATCTACCATCACCCTTTTCACCCTCTTTACTTTTTTCCCACCTCTAATATTCTGTGACATTCTTCCACACAAAAATACACTTTCTGAATCGTCGTTGTTATAGCAAGATTGTCGCAACATCTCTAATTTGCAAAATATTTATAGATATTGTTTTCGTCTCAAGAGTGACTAACATTGCCCAAGTTAATGTTGACTTTGTTAAAAAGTATAATGGTCAATGTTGACTTTTTCAAATAGTGTAACGGTCAATGGTTATCGTCGCTCTTGCGAAGATAGCCAAAGGTAGTTGCAAGAGTGATGATAGTCCACTACCTTCACTTTCATCGCTCTTGCGATGAACATCTGGTTTCCTCTCAAGAGCGACGAATTCGGGATGGATTTATAAAAAAAATGAAAAATTGAATTCTTTATCTTGAATTTTGCGACGAAAGGGTACTTTCACTGCAATTTTTTCAATATGTAGTAGTGATTACCAGTTGAGGTATGGTTTTACTTATGATTGACCACAATATGTTGAGGTTTTGATTGATATATTTTCTGGGTTAAACAATGATATGGCCATATTTTGTTTGAACATCAATGATCTTTTTCCTTCATTGTTAGTTGATGAAAAAATTCTAGACATGTTATAAATTTTATAACTGGTTATGATAGGGATATTGAGAATTCTAAACTATGAATAAAGGATGATCAAAATGAAATTATATTTTGTTTATATTCAAAACAAATGAAAAAGGTCTTATTTTTATTAAGGTGTTATATATATATATATATATATATATATATATATATATATATATATATATATATATATATATATATATATAAGTTCTTGTAAAGTAATAAAGGGTGTATGTTGGATGAATGAGTTATATAATGGCTAAGATGGGAATATATGCCACTGATGCTATCAATGATCCATGTTTTGATTAAAAGAAGTGACAAAAAATGAATAAAGTTTGTTACATAGATTGATCACCCCTTTCTTTAATTTTACTTTTCACAAGTTATTCCCTCAAGTCCCTTTCATTTTACTTCCTATTCTCATTTGTACCCTTTCTATGTAATTAAGATGAAATACATGCATAATTTGAATGTGTAACCAATATTTTTAAAAAGGTACGGTTCTATTACATCAATTATGAATAATGAGATTTGGATTTGAAGCATTTATAGAATGGTTGATTTTTTATTTGGATGAGTAAGATAAAATAAGACAGTCTTGGGTTGATGATATTGTGAAGTTGATTGAAAGAGATTATATGTTAATTATATAGATCCAAATTCCATCATATTTTTCACTATACACAAGTCATTTTCCTGAAATCCTTTTCATTAAATTCCTTTTTTTCATTTCAATACTATATATATAATTAAATAAAATGCGGAAGAGAAAAATACAGTTGATTTATGGCATGAACCTGAAATTCCAATATCTCAAATGCGTCTAGACTAGCATGTGATTCTCAGGCTAGTGAAACACAATAATGGAGAGCATTGGTATAAATGTATGAGTGGGAATAAGACCAGGACATGTTGAACCAACCTCACATATCATGTTTGAGTTACCCCAAGGAATATTAGGCTCGGAGGCTATCATAGTTGTTGCTAATGCTGCTGGGTCCACTACTATTGCAGGACCTGCTACTGGATATGGAGCTTTATATACCATACATCGATGCACTAAAAGGCAATTTGTTACATTAGGATTTCATTAAATCCCTTTTTTCATTTCAATACTATCTATATAATTAAATAAAATGTGAAAGAGAAAAGTACAGTTGATATGGACAACATTATAAAATAACAGAGTTTAAAGATATAAAAGGATTCATAAATTATTTTGGTTGATTGGTGAATACTTATGGATATATTTTGAAGTAAAATATAGGAAGTCTTATTTATATAAGTAACAATCAACATATATGGTTTCAAGATTTGAGTGCTAGATGTGGTTGATGGATGATGCATTTTTTTCCTTGTTGCATTTTCCCTTTTCATATCTTATTTTTGTTGAATAGTTGTGTTATGTTAGAGCCAATCTAATCATAATGAAAAATGATATTTGTTGTCTTATATTACTATTATTTTATACTTGTGCTAATTGTATTATTACGATTTTAGATGAGCTTCTTCATCAAGGGCAGAAACAGAGGGGGAAACAAAGAAAGAAGAGGCTGAGGGCCTAATACATTTTGGCAGCCTAGGGGGCATTAAAATTAAGGTTCTCTATTCATTTTGATGTTGACTCTGATGAGTTCCAACAATTTATCTAAAATTGGCACTTGAACCTTGGTGGTTAGTAATCCTTGCCACAACCCCAAGTATCCCCAAATGTTATCTTGCATCCTCACCATGGTATTGTGAACATCCCTGAATCTACTGTGAAACCTAATATTGATGGATGGGGTAATTTACATGCCAATCCTTCTTCTAGTGCCAATTAGGGGCCTATGCCTCCCCCTCCTAGTTCATACTATTGTTGCTAGTGCATATTTTCTGTTACCTCCAATTCAACCAACATTACTTGTTCACATAACTTATTCACATGAGTCTATGCCTCCTCCTCCTCCTCCTCCAAAGGCTCATAAAACCACACCACATTGGTCTCAAATTGAAAAATGAAAGCAATATCTTAGTTCTACTATCATGGAGAAATCCTCTTTCTCTTCTCATTCTAAGATAAAATCAACAAACAATGGGAAGATAAGTTTACATGAGGTGCATCTTGAAATTTCCTAGTTGGATGAAAATAAGTCCCAATATGAGGAATTTATTAAAGAAATATATGAGTTTTTCAGGAAAACATTTCCTAAATTATTTTAATTATGTTTGGACTAAATTTGACTTTGACACTATTTGAGGACAGGGCAGAACCATGACATTTTATTTTGAAAACTTTTAAATATCATGTTATTTTTATGGGAGACACAAGTGTTTTCATGTCATGATGTTTGAGATGCATGTTTTGGGTATGATTTATGATGCTGATATATTTTACAATTGATTGATTATTTGATGGAGTGACATGGAAGATCTATTTATGCTTTTTTAAATAAATATATGTATAAAGAGAGGGAGACCCCACCTATTTAGTTATTATTCATTTGTTAATTATACTTATCAATAAAGTTATTGACCTATTTATTAACTAAAGTTATTTATCTTTAGTAACTAAAAGTAGTTTAGCTACTTGAGGAGCTACCTTTTAGAGAATAAAAGGAAGAACCAAAGGACAAAGAAGACATGAGGAATTAGAGAGAAACCCTTCTGATCAACTTTTCTCTTGTTTCATATTGATATTTATGAGTTCCATCTTTTCATTTTTTGAGTTTCTTAAAAGGAAAAATCCTCTTGTTGATAGCTGGATCTTTTTAAAGGTGGAAAAGAAGAAAGGACTATGAAGCATTGGTAATTGACATGCTTCAGAAGGTCATTCATTTCTCTTGACAGTCTGTGTAGTTTTATTAGAATTTCTTAATCAATTTTTAGGTCTGTTTAAGATTATTTTGTAGAGTCAATACTTGGTGGGATTGTGACTTGGTTGATCTTGTATATACAGTCTTGGTCATTTTCTTTTTGAAGCTAGTTTTCTACATATGATTTTCATTTCCATATTAGGCTTCTAAGTCTCATCTTGGTCCTCACCTCACAAGGATTTGAAAAGAGACATTCTTGCTATAACTTAGAAAATATTTTATTAATAAAAAATTATTTTTTGTCAATTGAGACTTGTGTATTTCAGATTTTCAGATTGTTATATTCTTTAATTCATTCATTTTAATTCTTGTATTCATTTACATCTAAACTTTTTACATTTTTTTTTAAATCCGAAACATACAACTTTAAAACAACTTAAGGTCCAGGAACATATTTCTTGAGGGATGATTGATATTTTTTCATAGGCTATAAATCCATGGTAACATTCTTGCATATCTTACCTTAGCCTAGAAAGATTAAAAAATGATTGAGTGAGGACTTTCCATTCCTCACATCAACAGTGTTTTCCTCAACACTTGACTAACTACAAGTGTTTCTTCTTGAGGAACTCATCTTCCCATGTTGCCTCTTCCATTGGTGGGTTTTTCCATTTGACAAGGTACTCCATGTTTGCTTGATTTCACAGTTTCTTAATCCTTGTTTCAAGGATTGTTTATGGTTCTAGTGTGATTTTCCCTTTTTCATTGATATCTGGTAAAATAGTTTGGACTCAGATCTTGTTGTCGATTACCTTCTTTATGCAAGAAACATGGAAGACTGGATGTACACGTGAAGATGGCGGTAAATCCAATTTGTAAGTCATACTTCCAATCCTTTTCAAAACCTTATAGGCGCCATAATATTTGGGTGTTAATTTAGTGTCCTTATTTTGTTGCTTGAGGAACATCTATTTATATGTTTGTAGCCTAAGAAATACCCAATTCCCCACTTCAAATTCCCTTTGACTATGATATTGATCTGGTTGTTGTTTCATCCTATTTTGTGTCATAACCAAGTTGTCCTTCAATAGTTTGAGATCCTCTTGTTGGTTCCCTATATGTCCTCCACTCCTTAAACCTTTTTATTCCATTTCAAGGGTGATGTAATGGTTGGAATATCATATCCATAAAGTGACAGAAATGGGGACATTTTTTATAAAGTATGGAAGGATGTGTTGTACCACCATTCCACCAAAGGAAACCGCTTGACCCATTGTGCCTGTTTATTGGATGAAAACAAACGAAGATATCCTTCTATGTTTTGATTCATAATATCAATTTTCCCATCATATTGAGGGTGGTAATATGAGTTGTGAGCCAATTGAGTGCCCAAACAAGAAATTAATTCAGTCCAAAAATTTTAAGTGAAAATTGGACCTCTGTCACTTAAAATAATCTTAGGGAATGTATGTATCTTTTGAACTATTTCCATGAATGTTTCCTCTATTGTTCTTGCTTTAAAAGGATGAGAAAGAGAGAAAAATGGGCATACTTTTTTAGTTGATCCACTACTACTATGATTATAGTCTTTCCTTCAAATTTGGGTAAACATGTAATAAAATCCATTAAAACTTATTCCCAATGTTGACTTGGTATAGCTAATGGTTGTAGGAGACTTGGTTGTTAGGAATTTATACTTCCACGCTAAATATTGTAGAAGAGAAGAAGAAAGATTTAGTTAAGAAAGTAAATGACAAAGCAAACACACAATACACGTATATTTTACCCTGTAAACCCAAGCGAGAAAATAAACATTCCTTGAACATCTTGTTCTCTTCTTTTCATATTTATTCATAATAAAAGGTTTCATACCTAACCTTGGTATACACCTAAGACACAATTGACATCACACCCTCTTTATTTTCAAAAGAGCAACCCTGTATCCAATTTGGCTTACATCTACATGACCAACAACCTACTCCTAAAGATTAGCATGAATATAATCTTAATATGAATTGAACACGCCTTATTTATAGGATTTACAGTATGTAAAAACATAAATAAAGGTGCCCAAAAATGGTTAAATCTCAACACATATCATTGGCTAAAAATCCCATGAATCTTGGTATTTTGTTACAGTCGACTACTAGTCAGATTACTAGTTGACTTACTAGTTGAACTTCATTCAGTCTTCAGTCAATTTCCACACAAACACCCATAGAACTCTTGTCGACTGACCTCTTCGACTTTTTGTTGATTACTTGGACTTGAAATTTTCCTGGTCAATCTACCTCGACCTTCGGCTTTAACTCCCAGTCAATCCACTTCGACTAGTCTTTCAATGCAAAGAATATAACAACCCAACATTCTCCCACTTGTTGTCTTCTTTGTTGAACCAAGAGTTTCCTGAAATTTTATTCATAGAACTAGAGAAACAATTCCCATTTCCTCTCTGCACCAAGATAACTTCACAACACTTACAGAATTGGTCAAAGACTCTAGTATGTTTACCAACGTGTCTACTTTCTCTAGCAACACCTTGTTTCTTTCCACCATGTCTCTTATGAAATGGTATTGTACATCAATATTCTTAGTGTTGGAATGGTAAGTTGATTTCTTTTCTAGAAATATTTCACTATTACTGTTGCAATTTATCTTCATAGCTCACTACTCAAACCCAATCCTTGAACACAACCGTTGCAACCATACTTCTTCTTTGCTTCCATGAGTGGATTCCATGTATTCAACTTTTTTTGTTGAAAAGACTATGAATGCTTGTCTCTTACTGATTCGGTTGATTTCTCCACTGGACATATTGAACACATATCCACTAGTCAACCTTCGTTCATCTATATATTTAGTCCAATCGGTGTCGACAAATCATGTACATCTAGTTCTTTGCCACCTCTAGGTTTTCCTTGATAACATATAGCATAATATTTTGTTCCATACAAATACTTGAATACTCTCTTGACAACTATCCAATGATCCTTTCTAGGTGTCGAAATGTATCTACTCAATGCTCCCACTGCATGGGAAATTTCTAGTCTAGTGCAGACCATCGCATACATTAGACTACCAACAACACTTTCATAGGGAAAATGTTCCATGTCCTCTATTTATTCCCATGTCTTTGGAAAATGTTCAACAGTTATCCTTTCTCCCATAGGAATTGGAACCTTTACAGGTTTGCAATCCTACATGCTAAAATGTTTCAAGATTGTTTCAATCTACTTCTTCAAATTCAACAAAATATTTCTAGCTACTCGATCTCTTTTGATCTCCAATCCAAAAATGAAGTTTGTTGCACTGAGATACTTCATGTCAAACTTGGAGGATAACTACTTCTTCACCTCCTTTATTATGTCCATGTTGTTTATGATCAACAACATGTCATCGACATACAATGATAAATATATGAAATTCCCACCTTATTCCTTGGAATACATGCAATGATCAACTTTTCTTTTGAAAATCCCAAACTGAGGATGTATTTGTCAAACTTTTGGTACCACATCCTTGGTGATTTGTTTAGACCATAAAGGGATATTTTCAATTTGCACACCAAATATTTCTTTCCCTTTACTATAAATCCTTCAAGCTGTTTCATGTAGATTTCTTCTTCTAGGTCCCCATGTAGGAATACTATCTTCACATCCATTTGTTCTATTTCTAGATCAAATGATGTAGCCAAAGAAATTAGTAGTCTAATGGAGGTTAATTTTGCAACAGGGGAAAAATATAACCGAAGTCGACTCCTTCGACTTTGGAAAATCCTTTTTCTACCAATCGAGTTGTTGGCCCTTGACCAGGTTTTTTGGAAACGCTAGTCATGTTTGACCAATTTTGGAACTTCGATAGGCTGGTCGAAGACGAAGCACTAGGAAAAGTGGAGATCGTAGGATCTCGCCCCCTTTTGCAACCCTTTTTGGGTTTAGGGTTTTATGTAACGGGTATGGGATGTTGGCCCATGGGTTTACCCATGATTTGGCCCCTTTTGTAATGTATGGGATGTTGGCCCATGGGTTTACCCATGATTTGGCCCCTTTTGTAATGTATAAATAAGTATCTAGGTGATGTGACAAGTAGTGACTAGTTTGAAAGTGCTAGGTGAAAGAGTTTGATCTATGTGATTGTAAAGTCTTTGTGCATATTGTGTGTTGAGAACTTGCAGAGCTGAGTGCAAGTGATTGTAAAGAGGCTTTGTGTTGTGCCAAGCTCAGGGAAGGAGGATCTGGTGAGGTGCATGCAGATATCCTATCCTATGCAGAGTTGGTTTTGTGGCTCTGTGCATGTGAGAAGATTGAAAGAAGATAATAAAAAAGAAGAAGAGTTGGTGGACGTATCCCCACGCTGGGGGTGAACCACATATATCTTGTGTTATGGTTTCTTTGTGTGATTGATGTGATTTGTGCTTAGTTTTGTCATATTTCTGTATGTTAGATGCATCTGATATAGTATCTTAGTGATTAGTAATATGAATGAATGCTAGATATGATCTATTTCTATGTGCTAAGTGCTTGGATGTGCTAGATCTTGTTGAATACTACGCTGCTCTGTAATTAGGGTTTTACTTGTGATGTGAATAAGGGATAAATGCTAATGAATGCTAACTACTAAGTGCTTTGTTAAGTATTGTAATCACGGATCTGTGTCCCAGCTAGGTTGTAGACACTTGAGTCCTGCAACCCCCCTGCCTCTACCTCGAGTGAGACTTCATTTTCTTCGCAAGTGTTTCCGAAAGGGCTGATAGTTAGGGTTTTTTTGGTGCATTGTTGAAGTGTTGAACCTTGGGTCTTCCCCTATCCCAACAAATGGTTCCAATGCCTGGACCTGAAACTGTGATTGTTGGGAACTGAAGAAAATAAGAAATCTTTGTGCATAGATCCACCGATGTAGTGCGCGGTACTCTACTTGTCTTGCAAAGCTCCGTGCTAATAAGAAAAGTCTGATATGAAGAAAATAGGTAAGATATTAAATCTTTGTTCTCTGATAAAGGTAAAATAAGTGGAACTATTTGTTTCGAAAGGATGAATCTAAGTATGTTTGATAGATTTTATCCTAGTCTGAAAACTAGGGCACAACTAGAAGAAATAAGATTTGATGTGAATAGATCTGAAAGAAATGGTGAAATATATGTTATCCCTATGCATAGAAACAATTTTTGGACTAACAAGTGGATGCAGGATCCCAGAAAGAATTTTTTACAGGTTCATCACTGTGATCTCAATGAGTAGTACAAGAAGGGTTGGGGATCGTTTAAGAGAAAGAGAGGACTGACTCTTTGTTATAGTTGCAGAAGACTGGAACATCTTGCTAAGGAATGCCCTGGTCGAGGTCCTATTTTTCTTTGTTGTAAGGCTACTGGACATGAAGTTTTAGATTTCCCTAGAATGATTGCTAAAGTTGAAAAGATGAACATGAGACAAGAAGACCATGAGGAAGGTCAAGAGACTAAAAATATGCTCAAGAACCAGAAAGAATTAGAGACTATATTATTGAAGATGAAAGAAACATTGAATGATCATAGAGACATCAATTTATCAGAGGTATTAAAAGAGAAAGAGTGCATAGAAACAAGAATAGGAGACTTCGACATAGACTGTGTATTGGATGCAAAAACATAGGTGAACATTATGACAGAAAGAACTTGAGAAATTTTGGGAAAGCCTGTTATGGTTCCTTCACTGGGAGGAATAGGATTGTTTAAAGGAAAGTTGATAACCCTATTTGGAAGAATTACCCATGTACTTATGAGCGCTCATGGAACATTGAAAGAAGAATAATTCCAGGTCATCAAGTTTATTGAGAACAACACTCCTTTTGCACTTTTGTTAGGAAAGGCCTGAATTGGGAGAGATTAGATCCGAAGGAAAGAAGAAGAAGAAGTTATGGAACATAAAAAGAAAGACTTAAAGGATTTCATGGCTAGGAGAATAACATGCTTAATAGAATAACAAGAGGACAATTTGAAGAAACCAAGGGACAAATACCTATATTTTGAAGTTAAAAGAACACAAGAAGACTTTAAGAACTCATCCATGCAAGAGAGTAGAGCACCTACTCCAGAAACAACAAGAAAATAAGTATTATCCTCAAATCTTGTGAAAGATCCTTAGCAGAGTGAAGTTACTATGTTAAGAGAAGGAAAGAATCAAAATGGAAAGAGGAACCTAATGACTCAGATCATAGGAAAGAAAGCAAGGAAGCACAGTAAGAAGAAAGCAAAGCTAGAAAAATTGCAGGAGGTTCCAGAGAAGACAAAAATATTGCAGAACTTGAACCTCGTCGGAATATCATAACAACACCGACTGGAACTTCACCATGGTGAAGTGATATGACCGTTAGAGGCATCCCGACTATTAGAATGATTCTCTAGAATGTCTAGAAATGTAATTATTGTCGGAATGTTCTCCATTGGACTGTTGGGACCGCGAAGATAATCCCCCAGCCATGGACCATGGACATCGCGAGGTCCACTATCCTCAATGTGATGAAGTTACCACACTTTGGAATACACCAAAATATTAACACGTGTGTTACAATCCTATTGTCGTGCTTCCATGACGGTTACCTATGGTTGGACAGATGCATCACAGTAGATCCGATGTTGATCCATGTTAGGCAGAAATATTGTTATTTAATTCCATTGTAGTACTTTCTCAATTGTTTAATTTTTCAATCCGAGATTCGTAGGCTTACGAAGCACATGCACTATATATGCAGGACTGAAGTGGAAGTAATATAATCTAAATTGCTGAAATGAAATTAATCTAGGAAAGTTTCGAAAGACTAACTAAGAAAGAAGGAAATTGCATAAGGGAAAAACAATACAACATGTGAAGAGTTGA
>CBVK0101008488.1:0-11988 GCA_900067695.1 Picea abies
GCTACAAGACTTGTTAAGAGCCTCTCCGCCTTACACATCTATAGAGAAGACAATAGAATCGCAGACATCCTATCAAAACAGGCTTTATCCCGGCCCCTCAGAATTCTAACATTCTCCCGATGGGAGGATGGCAATGAGGGTCCTCCAATACTGCTCAATATCTGAAGCGAAAGACACAAGAAAGCGGATCTTCTTTAGTATCAGATTCTACTGATATTGGCGGTAGCTTCTCCCTCATAATTCATGACAAAATGACTTTGGTTGGATGTTTGTCATTATGTGAGCAGAAAGCTGCCATTTTTCATGTCTCTGCTTTGACCTGATCACTGAAATGTAAATTCTTATATCCTTCTGAATATAAAGAGAATTTTTCCAGTGGAAAAAAAGGGGTTAAGGTGTTTTAGTTTAGCAATATAGTTTTTAAGCTTGGTTTTTCATATTTATGTATGAAAGGAAACAAATGATTATTGAAAAGATCTAAAAGTAATTAATGTAGTATGTGATGATGTTTTGGAGTATTTGTTAAAGGGGTTAAGGTGTTTGTTTTATTGTATTGTTTTGTTAAAGGGGTTAAGGTGTTTTAGTTTAGCAATATAGTTTTTAAGCTTGGTTTTTCATATTTATGTATGAAAGGGAACAAATGATTATTGAAAAGATCTAAAAGTAATTAATGTAGTATGTGATGATGTTTTGGAGTATTTGTTAAAGGGTTTAAGGTGTTTATTTTATTGTATTGTTTTGTGTTGAATTGTCTTATATTGGGTATGGGGTTTTTATCTTCTGGCACGAGAGGGACAAATGACCATTGAAAATATCTAAAAATAATGTTTGAAGTATTTGGTGAATGGGTTAAGGGGTTTTATTTTATTGAATTGTTTAGTGTTGAGTTGTCATGTAGTGTACATGGGTTTTTTATATTCTTGCATGACAGGGAACATATGGCCATCAAATGTTTTTAAAAACAATGTTTGAAGTATTTTGTGAATGGGCTAAAGTGTCTATTTCAGTGGCTTAACAATATAGTTTTTAAGATTGATTTTTTATATTTATGTATGAAAGGGAACAAATGATTATTGAAAAGATCTAAAAGTAATCAATGTTGTATGTGATGATGTTTGGAGTATCTGTTAAAGGGGTTAAGGTGTTTTGGCTTAGCAATATAGTTTTTAAGCTTGGTTTTTCATATTTATGTATGAAAGAGAACATATGATTATTGAAAAGATCTAAAAATAATTAATGTTGTATGTAATGATGTTTTGGAGTATTTGTTAAAGGAGTTAAGGAGTTTATTTTATTGTATTGTTTTGTGTTGAATTGTCTTATAGTGTATATGGGGTTTTATATCTCCTGTCATGAGAGGGACAATTGACCATTGAAAATATCTAAAAATAACGTTTGAAGTATTTGGTGAATGGGTTAAGGGGTTTAATCTTATTGAATTGTTTTAGTGTTGAGTTTTCATGTAATGTACATGGGTTTTTTATATTCTTGCATGAGAGGGAACAAATGACCATCAAAAGTTTTTAAAAACAATGTTTGAAGTATTTTGTGAATGGGCTAAAGTATCTATTTTATTGAGTCTTTTTGTATTGAGTAGTTGTGTAGTGCACATGAGATTTTTATCTTTTTACATGAAAGAGAACAAATGCCCATTGAAAGTATATAAAATCAATGTTTAAAGTATTTAGTGAATGGGCCAAGGTATCTATTTTATTGGGTGTTTTGTGTTGAGTTGTCATGTAGTATACATGGATTTTTTTATCTTCTTGCATGAAATGCAATAAATAATCATTGAAAGTATCTAAAAAGAATGTATGTAGTATGTTTGGAGTATTTGGTGAATGGGTTATAATATCTATTTTATTGGGTTGTTTTGTGTTGAGTTGTTGTGTGGTGCATAAGGTTTTGTGTTCTTTTTAAAAGTTATATAAAATGGTCTTGTGGTTATTTTTTCAAAAATAAAAATAAAAAATTACACATCCACATATGGGAAGTGGACAAATTACAATGTTTAAAGCATAATATATAAATAAATATATATACTGGTTAGAAAGTTATATTTGACAAATGTGAAGAAGATATTTAGTAATTTTTATTTGAAAATAAAGTAGAACATAAGCATACTTTAAAAACTAAAAACTTAGGATAATATTTGTTGAAGTAACCATTACATATGAGATAATGATGAAGATGAGAACATTAGAAGAGGGCTTTTAGGTTCATTAATATGAGTAACAATTCAAGGTTGATAAAGGTAACACTAGAATCAAGAAGATTGATGGTGCATGCATTAGATATGTCACTACATGTTCACTAAGAGGTGTTAAGGTGTGGTTAGATTATTAGTTCTTAATGCACTTTTTTGTGTTTGGAGTATTTCTTTGTATTCGATATTATTGTTGATGTAGAATACATGTTTGATGTACAAAACACTATGGACAATTTCTACGTTATAGCTTCTGAATTTATATTTATAGTAGTCTCTTCATATGGATGAATATGACAAATTTGAATTAGTGAATATTAAAATATGAAATGAATAATGAGGTCAGAAGGTATATATTTTTTGTGTTCTATGTTATGGAATTCAAATCAGTGTAGCTAGTTCATATATTTGAAATTCAAGCACAATACTTCACCTATGCTCCATGCCCTTTTACTTGTTATATACTTATAGATATATTTTTGCACGATTTTCCTTCCCAAACTATTGAAATAATTCTTTGTGTTTTGTGTATCAAACAATTTTTAGAAACTATTTGTTTTACAGAAAAACTCAATTTTGATCATTATTACACTTAAGTGACTATTTATATATGAGAAGAACCCACTTTAAATTTTCTTAGGTTGAAAATGTCTAAGTGAGAAAATATGGCTTTGGTATTTTGGTTAATGAAACATGTAAACACACCCAAAAAAAGAAGTATGTGTATACAAGTATTTTGACACAGAAGAATGGAAAAAGTCTACATGTGGAGAATCCCATGCAAGAAAATCCTAATGGTCTTTTTTCCAACAATTTAATCCAAAAGAAAACCTACATGTCAATGATTCCATGGCCAATTCTGTGAGAGTGTGCATGCCCTTCAAAGCTTTATCCTATGATACATATGTGTTTGATACAATGTTAAAAATAAGAAGTGTCAACCAATGTCGACCCATGTGAAAAGGTCCCTTTGGTATCAGACAAATTAATCAATGCGGACACATACCAATCTCCCTAGCTTGGGAACCCAAAGCTAGAACAAAACAACGCAGAGCATATTACTTTTCTTAGATTCATATAATCAAAACACTGATAAGTAAGGAATCATACCTTTTTATCGATGATTTTCCTTGCTAATTGTAGCTCCTAGATTGATCCATAGGTTTTTGAATGGAATCCTATATAAGAAGACAAGCCAACCAATGAAAGAAACAACAATATTTTGACAAATCTATACAAATGACCAAGGATAAATGTACAATAAAGACAATTTACAATAAAAAATATCCATAGGAAAGGAAACATGTTACTACATTAATAATAATGGAAGAGTTACAACCAATGCCTTGGTGTTGTGAGGCTCTTTCCAACGGTTCATTGCTCCAATACCCACATTTCTTCCACGAGTTCTATCATCATCAACTGAATACTTTGACACAAGAATCTCTCAATGCCAAAGAACAATCTTCTAATCACAAATAAGAAGCTAAAGCTATCAACCACTCTTCACTATTAGTTATTCTCCATTAGCTATTAACCTTTTCTCATTAAATAAGTCTCCTTTTATAGATTGAAGAGGAGGTTAGGATCTCCCCAAATTAGGCATACGAGTGAGATCCAAACCGATCAGATTACACCTCATATCGAAAGCTTCTCTTTTAGAAACTTCATGAATTTCTTCTTTTTCCTCCCTTTCAAACAATGTTGCACCCTGTCAACCAACAACATGAGACATTGTCGCATGATGTTGTGGTGCAACATGCGACACTTAAGAATGTCGCATGTTGCAGTGGTGCAACATGCAACACTTTCACAAAAAGTGTTTTTAAATGCATTTTGTATTCTTTCAATGAAAAAAAATTCTTCAGTGATCATGGCTTTGAAGCTTTGGATGATAGAAAGTAGGTGAACATTATCAGTTATGACAAAATATTGTCTTCTTATACAAGCTTCCATTCAAAAACCTCTGAATCAAGCTATGATATACAATTAGCGAGGACAATCGTCGATAAAAAGGTATGATTCCTTACTTATCAATATTTCGATTGTATGAATCTAAGGAAATCAATATGTTCTACGTTGTTTTGTTCTATATTTGGGTTCCCAATCTAGAGATATTGGTTTGTATCCGCATTGATTAATTTGTCCGATAACAAAATTGGTGACTCCATTGGGAAACTATCCTTTAGATTTGTTCTCTTAGTCTTGCTTCCTTGCCTTGTTCTATCTCTCTAAGTCATTTCCTGATATTGTTTGATCATTAGACCTTGAAATTCACTGGAAATTTCCATAATTTTTGTTTTTTCAGTTTTTTTATTTGATTGTCGCACTCTTTATTTGAGATACAGAGCGACATTGTCGCACTGTACTGGTCTGTAGCCTACAACACTCTTGGTTGTCACACTATCTTGCATAGTAGCCTGCAAAACTTCTTGAAAAAACAAAGTTTTTTTTACCCTTTCCTTCCCAAACTTAAGATCTGGATCTTGCTGTGAGTTTTAGGTTTTCTCAACAGTCTTCATGACAATTTTAAAGTTTGAATTTGACCATTTTTTCATTATTGAATTTTTTTCATGATTGCTAGCTTTGTTTTGGCAATTTTTTGCTTACTTCTGAAAGAGGTATAATCTCTTAGATTTGGCTTCGAGTGTCTTTTAGTCTGGCTTTTGATTGTTGCTACCAAAGTGTTTGTTTTTGGATTGTTTGGTGAAAAGAGAGTTTTTCTTTTTATTGAAATACTTTATTTTCCAAAACAAAACAAAAAAATTACAAATTTCCTAGATTGCTCTTGCTTTCAAATAATTTTGTTTCTTTTTTATTTAGCTTTATCTTTGAAAAAAAAGTTTGATTCTTGCACTGCATTAGTTGGAGGGCATTTATAGTTGTTTTGAGTAGTAAATTTCTTGGTATTTATGAAGATTTGGGGCATTATGCATTTGGGAATATAAAAGTTTTCTCCCTCTTGTAATATGCTTTTCATTGAAATGAAATATTGTATTTTCATCTCTTTGCATCATTTCAAGCCAGTCAAAACATAATCTTGTCAACGCCATTTCCCTCTTGAGAAAACAAAAACCATAAAATCAACACTAATAAAATTGATTCAATATTTTTTTATTGGTAGCAAACCAACATTAGGTTAGTTGTAGGGCTTTGGAATAGGTGTTGAGGTTAACTCTCCAAATCTACAAAACAAACTTAGAATCATGAGATAGGGAGAGAAATCCATTTTCCACATCATTGTTCTAGGAAGCTCTTCTCACAGAAGGGTCAATCACGAGGTCACATTGAGGCCGACAGAGTAATTAACCCTCTTTGTTGGTCTTGGTGGTGTGGTCTACACGTATTACAAACAATGTTGAATGACACTTGGGGATCACTTGAGAGGAAACTCTCAAAAGGATTTCGGGTCTTAATTTCCCTTCCCTTGCATGTATACTCGATTTTCGACTATTTCCCTGAACTTTTGTTGTTGTAAGTGGTAAACTTAGTGGTTTTTATCTTTAGGATTTATACACAAGGTGACGACGAAGGGGAAATATTTTTTGTACCTGGGACAAATGTTGGTCAAACTCACGGAGGCTCCTTGGAGGGTAACCCACGGTTTTACCATGAGGAAGCTTGCACCATGGTGTAAGTCCATTAACAAGGTCACCAATGTAACTGTTCCACACGCTCTATCACATCCCCTTCTCATTTTGATCTCACGATGTTGGATTTCATCACCAACTAGTGTGTCATTGTGAGATCATTTTTTGTGTGTTTTCTTCCTAGAATTTTTAGTGAGTGTTGTTTGTTTTCCCTAGTGTTGTTTGTTTTCCCTAGTAGGCCATAGGTATAATTGGTAATTTCTAGTAAAATTTTACAGTGGAAAAATATTTTCTCCATTTTCGTAGAATGTAGGGTTTACCCCCTGAACTACCGGAAGTATCACAATCTGAAAACTAATACATCGAGACTACACAACCTGAAACTATACAACATGAAAACACAAAACAATTTGAAACCGTAGAAGAATCTGAGGTAGTAAAAAATGGAACTTTAGAACTTGAGGAACCTAAGATTGAAAGAACAGAGATAGTTGATCATGAGCCTGTTGATCCTGAATTTATTTAGCCTGAAATAATTGAGAATTTTCCTTTGTCACTAAATTTAGTTTCAACACCTTCACTTTCTAGTCCTCAACATGATTTCCCTTCTCCAAGTTCCATATCTATCCCATCACCTGTAACTCGAACCTCTATCATTTCAAACAAGTTAGAATTAACTCCTATACATGTTAGGTTTGATTAGTCTGTCTCTTCATCAGTTGTTCTTTTTATTGTAGAAGATATCTTGAGTGAGAAGAGTCTTCATTTTAATCCACCTATAACAGATTTAGAAGGACCTCTTCTTATCCAATTACCTACACCAATTGTATCTCCCCGGCGGGACAACGCTTGGTCCCAATCTTTAATTGTCAATAATCAAACTCCGTTTTTACGTACACCATTGTATTTTTTCAATGGGTCAACAATGGATCAGCCGACATCTACAAAATCTATATCAGGAAGTAATGAAACACAAACCTCACCTCTTACTATGGGTGGAACTTTCATACATAGTGGATCTAATGTATCTTATGGTTTTGGTGGACCTTTCATACCTCATGGGTATCAATCACTCAACGAAACCTTTTCTGGAGGTTCGACTAGTGCCTCACTTTTTCATTACCCCCCTTGGTCATTTGGTATTCCAAGTTCGTCTAGTATGTTTGTTACAAGTATGGTACATACCTCACAAACTAATGTTGCTTCTGGATCTATTCAACAACCTAGTTTGACAAGTGGGATGAGTGTTCAAATTCAATTGTCTACAAGTACATCTGTATCTTCGACTATTATTCAACCATCCGTGGGGATATCTATGCCTTTGAATGTCAATCCATATGTTGTAGGTTTTTTTTCTGTTGGGGGGGAACCTTTTGGAGGACCATGTTTTCCTTCTTGGGGGAAACCTCTATTAACAGATTTAGAGGGACCTCTTCTTATCTAGTTACCTACACCAATTGTATCTCCCTAGCAAGACAACGCTTGGTCCCAATCTTTAATTGTCGATAATTGAACTCCATTTTTACGTACACAATTGTATTTATTCAATGGGTCAACAATGGATCATTCGACATCTACATAATCTATATTAGGAAGTAATGAAACACAAACCTCACCTCTTACTATGGGTGAAACTTTCATACACAATGGATCTAAATTATATTATGATTTTGGTGGACCTTTCGTACCTCCTGGGTATCAATCACTCAACAAAACCTTTTCTGGAGCTTCGACCAATGCCTCACGTTTTCATTACCCCCTTTGGTCATTTGGTATTCCTAGTTCGTCTAGTATGTTTGTTCCAAGTATGGTACATACCTCACAAACTAATGTTGCTTATGGATCTATTCAACAACCTAGTTTGACAAGTGGGATGAGTGTTCAAATTCAATCGTCTACAAGACCATCTGTATCTTCGACTATTATTCAACCATTCGTGGGGATATATATGCTTTTGAATGTCAGTCCATTTGTTGTAGGATTTATTCCTGCTGGGGGGGAACCTTTTGTAGGACCATATTTTCCTTCTTGGGGGAAGCCTCTGTTGACTGGGATAAATCCCCCTTTTGGACAATAAACTCCTATTGGAAATTTCCCTTCCATAATTTATCCTCCTTTTGTTCAACAAGCTCCTTTTTTCCAACAACCTCCTTTTGGTCAACAACCTCCTCTTGGCCAACAAATTCCTCTTGGTCTGCAACTTTCTCTTGGTCAAAAACCTCCTTTTGGTCAACAACCTCCTCTAGGAAACCCCACTGGAGGACCCTCTCAATTAGGATTTATACAACCCACCAGTACCCAAATATTTAGTGGTGCTTCATTCCCCAGAATGGCAGGAAATACATCAAATTTACCTCAGGCTGGTGGGGTTGGTGGAACTCAAGTGCCTATTGGTCAAACTGTCCATGCATATACTCCTTCATCTCATGCTACTAGTACACAAACAACTATGGGACCACTCTATCATTTTTACCATCCCGGTGGAGCTCAGATGCTCATAGCACTAACATATTCGCAATGGGGATATCCTCCTCCCCCGGGAGCTAATCCTCACGTTACTTAACAATATCCCGTGTTTCAACAACCTGTGTTTAATCGACAGTTACCATTCTTGGAAACATTAGAAATACCTGACCTCTCGCGGTTAAAAAATGATACTATTTTTCATTCTCCTTTTTGACCGCATGTTCCTGCCAAGTTACCAAGTGATGTTCCAAAGTTCTATGGGAAACCTAGAGATGACCCATCAAATCACACCATGAATTATAATTTATGGTGTTCTTCAAATTTCTTAAATGATGATTATATTTGCTTACAAATTTTCCAGCGCACTCTTACTGGGAGTGTTGCTAAATGGTATATAGAAACGAGGAACATTTCAAGACTTTAATTCGTTGGAAATAACTTTTTTGACTCACTTCCAACTTTCAATTCATTATGAAACTGGCACAAAAATTTTAACCTCATTACGACAGTCGACATCAACTCATATTTACGATCATATCCATGAATGGAGACGCCAACATCGTTTGATTAAATCCAGTATACCGGAACAATTGTTGGTATATTGGTTTACTAAGTCATTACTACCTATTATTTCCCATGATGTCTCTATCGGTGGCATTGTAACAGAGGAGAAATATATCACTCATGCTTAGTGTTTAAACTTTGTTTATTCATGCTCTGGCACATTATATGATCTTATTCTGCAAGCTCCTCACCCATAAAATAATCCAACTACTGTACCTCCTACATAATTTCACGCCACTGACGTTGTGGTGGGTTTTGTTACCCAAGACTCTACGAGTAAAAATTTTGGTCAATCTAACCCTAAGGTGACTCCTACCGCTACCACTCAAAACACTTCACCTCCTACTACTACTCCTGGTAAAACTTATGAGATTAACTCGGTCCAGTCCACAACTATCAGTAAATCTCAACAACCTAGAAGTAAGAAAATGGGCAAAGGAAAAGCTAAGCGAAATTCCCCACAATAAGAGAAACCCAAAACTCAACCTATTGAGGATATGAAAAAGAGAAAGCCTAAATATCCTTGTCTCATTTGTGAAGAATACATTATACTAAGGATTTTCCACATCGTGCCGACGTTAATCACTTTCTTAAAGGGACCTTGACCGCACCTATCATTTTGACAAATTCTTTCCCATCCCAACAGACTCAAATGGTTGTGCAAGATCAACCCTCTTCCTTCGAAAGATCTTATGTTTATGTGTCAAGAAAATATTGAACAGGTCTTCGTAACAACATGAACCAAATAATATTCATCTCCCAATGGAAGTACTATTGATCAGCCTTCTACCTCTACTCCTACATATACATTTACTTCACCTACTAATGGTTCTCTTCAAATTGATCATCTTGGTTCTGACACAATGATCTGACCACCTCCAAAAGGTGTTGTTCGTAAGTCGTCTTTTAATCTGCATGCATGAGCTACTCAAAACTACAATATTGTAGAAGTATTAGCTCAAGCACCTTCTATAATGTCGGCCCTTGAATTTCTCTAGATTTTCCCTGTGCAACAAAGAGCATTGTTTTCATCCATTGGTGGAGTTGACTTGAGTGATGCAAATATGATAGTGTTTTTATTTCGAAACCCATCTTCCAAGACTCCCCCACCAACTTGATTTTCAAATTCAATTTATTGTGTGGGAGAAAACATTTTTTCGTACTTTTATTGACAAAGGATCCTCAACTTTCATAATATCCATCAATCGTTGGAAAGTTGTCAGTTCTCCTTCACTCAATCAATCACCTACTACATTAAAATATTTTGACGGTAGAGGATTTAAACCCTTTGGAGTACTCAGTGCATTGTCAATCGAATTAGAAGGTAAGACGGTTACTGTTGAGGTAGAGGTGGTCGATGCAACCCTCGACTATAACCTCTTACTAGGCCGTAGCTGGATTTATTCCATGTCTGCCATAGTTTCTACCTTGTTTTGTGTTCTTTGTTTCGCTCATCAAGGAAAAATAGTCAGAGTATACCAACTTGCCTACTTTAATTCAAATTCATGCATTGGTAATGTTCCTTTAATAGAACAAATCTCATCTACTTACGAGGATGTTGAAATGGGTATTTTAAAAGATTCAACACTAATGTGAACTTTTCCGCTGCCACCACCCGACATTTCTCTGCTCCCACCGCCTAACATTTCTCCTTTTGTCGCTCAGATAAACATGGTTTCGAATGGTGCTAATAGTTCCCTTGATTCATATGATCCTTGGATAATACCAAGTCCTACACAATATGAGAGATATGGTGACCAAATTCCGCTTAGTCCCATTGAGTTGGCTTAACGAGCCATCCAATCTGCCTCTGTGGCCAGTTATGATATTGATTATTGAACAATTCTGATTTTGGATGAATACTCTCAATCCTCTTGGCTTATTTCTACTACATCTCCTGATCATTTTGATGCTACTTTCCCTACTAGTGAAAGTATAATGGAGATTATGTCTATGGAGGACACTCCATGTGATGATGGTAATTATTGTTGCTCGTTTCTCCCTGAGCTCGAGACTATTGAGACTCATTTAGAATCCTCCTTTCCATTTGAGGAAATTGTGAATTCCCAAACTCCCATCTTAATCCATGATGTTTTATCTGAAAGGAATTTAGGGAATATTTATGTTACTATGCCCATTAATATTTTGGTAAACCCCAAGGTCATGGAAAACATTCATATAGGTTCCTCTTGTTCCTCGGATGAAATTTGAACTTATATGACCCTATTCCAAGAATTTTGTGATGTATTTGCTTGGTCTTATGAAGAAATACATGGTCTATATCCACGAATTGTCATTCACAAAATTAAGACATATCCTGAAGCCAAGCTTGTTTGGCAAAAGCTTCGTCATGTTCATCCATGAAAAGTCACTTCTATTAAAGCTGAAGTTGAAAAACTTCTTAAATCCGGTTTTATTTATCCTGTATCTCTAACTAATTGGGTTTCCAATATTGTTCTCATCACGAAGAAACAAGGAATGATATGTGTATGTATTTATTATAGGGATATCAATCGGGTTTGTCTAAAAGATAATTATACAACCCCTTTTATTGAAAAAATAGTCGATGACTATGTCGTCGGTGAAATATTCTCGTTTATGGATGGTTTCTCCAGCTATAATCAAATAAACATACTACCATCAGATCAACATAAAACCTATTTTATTTGTCCTTAGGGTACTTTTGCCTATCGAAATCTTCCTTTCGGAATTAAGAACATCAATGCTACATTTCAATGAGCTATGTCTTATGCATTTCACGACATTAAGCAGATTGTTCAACCATATCTTGATGATTTTTCTGCACATTCCATGCAATGTCAAGATCACCCGCAACATCTACGAGCCATATTCCTTAGGTGTCGACATTAGAATATTTTCTTAAATACACATAAATGTGTATTTTGTATGGAATCGGGATGCCTCTTAGGTTTCATCATATCCAAGCATGGGATTCATGTTGATCCCTTGAATATTAAGGCCATATTGAACTTACCTCCTCCTTCAATGTTACGCCAACTCCAAAGTTTGCAAGTCAAGGAAAAAGTTTTACGTTGATTCATTCCCAACTAAGTTCAAATGACCAAAGTTTTTACTTGACTTCTTAAGAAAGGGGTTCCTTTTGTTTGGGATGACATCGCTCAACATGCATTTGATGCTTTG
>CBVK0101008491.1:0-11336 GCA_900067695.1 Picea abies
CTATGAAAGGTCATCGTCCATTCCTTCCATACTTACCATTTTTCATCATTATCCCTCTCATCTCCCGCTACCTTGGTTTGGGCATTGAGTTTTCCACACTAGTTTGGGTTGTACCTTGCCTTGTGGCAAGAAGGGGCTAAAGGCCCAGAAGGTAAAAGTAGTTGGCAAAATTTAAAATAAAAAATAAAATCTTTGAGATGCTTCGCCCAGGGATTACTGAGAAAGAAATAAAAGGCTTCTCAGTAAGAAAAGGGGACCCGTAAGATAAAATAAAACTCAAGGTCTAGTTGGTGGATGGGAGGTCTCATCATGAGACATCCTATTAGGGTAATGGGCATGTAGCGGTATGACACTACCATGTATCTGGTCACCAAACTAGTGTAGTGGCTCTTGGTGGCATAGCCAAGAGAAAGGGGGTCTCATCACGAGACAACCTTCTCATTTCCGTGAAGTGTTTGTGGGTAACGCTATCACCACTAGTCACCACACCAGGAAAGTGTCCCCCAACAGTTCTCTTGAAAATAAAAAGCAATAAGACAAAGAATAAAAGGCATTGAATGGGCTAGGAAACATTGGCATCCATGATAAGGTGCAGCTCACCCTCTACAGAGGCACCCACATGCAAGACCTACATTTCCCTATTATCACTGCACCCTTTGCCTAAACATTCCCCTTGCACCATTTCATACACTTACATGACCTAGATTGGTCTTCACCTAAGAAACACCCAAAAATTAAGGAGAATTATCCCAATAGGACATCCTGAGACCCTCTCCAAACCTGACTTGTTAAACTACAAAACGTCTTTGAACATTTGTCTGGGTGAAGGGGGGTTTGATGCACATGTTTGGGTAATTTGATTATTGGATGTGATTGACATTGCTATGATCCTTGTGGCTTATGAGCCCATGGAGGGAACACTTGTTTTTGTTTCAGGACCATGCCCGATGGACAGGTACACATGGGGAGATGATTAGCTAGGACCTCCATGGGGCTAAAATCCCACTAGATGGATGTTGTGACCCCAACCGGGGGCAAAGAGACACAAGAGGATGGCACCGGGAAGAAAGAAGGATGTTTCCCCCGAGACACTCTTATCGGCAACAGTCATGTTACCTTTGAACAGAGCACAAAATTTTGAGTTCATTTTCATCCAAAGTTTGGGTTTAGCATGAAATTAGGTAGTTGATCTCGTTACTTAGATTTTACTCCTCTGACTAGTTATTCTTCTAGTCCCTATGGAGAGTTTGTTGATGCCTCCTGCGTCACAAAATTTTATCAATGATCATTATCAAGTCTATGTTTCCCGAGTTATCCATATGTCTCATGCTCTTGTTCAAAGGAAGTTCAAAGCCTCTGTCGGTCATTTCTTAGAACTCTTGACTTTGCATGTTGGCCATACCCTCAGTGTATCTGAGAATCACTTGAAGTTGTTGTCCTACCTTGCACCCTGGGCCTACTTTCATCATTGGTAGGTAACCTTGAAACTAGGATATGACATCTCCTCATAGGTTGCTAACTAGGGGGTTTCCCTTGTGCTTGACGATAAGAAATCTATTCACACATTGGGTTTCATGCAGTGTCTTGGATTCCATTAGTCGTATTGGTGGTTTCCTCACCTTTGTCGGAAATTTTCCTTATTGGCTGCTATTCAGAGGGTCTCCTTCATTAACTACTTTCATTTGGTGCATGCGAGAGACACACATGGTCATTCGTTCATGAACATCCTATTCATCCGAGCTCCTCCCAATCATCAAGATATTGCTTTGTACCTCATGTCGGATGATGAGAGATGCATTAATGCTCTCCTTTTAGCAGGTCTCCTTCCATCGACTTCAGATCATCTATTATGCAAACAAGACCTAGAGTCCTATGAGTGCCTAGAGGCTTGCATTCATTAGTGGTAAGTCCTATGAGTGCCTAGAGGCTTGCATTCATTAGTGGTAGATTCTCTTGCCATCGATAGTTGGGAATATATCAATGTCTCATGATCGATGGATTCTTCAAGTGTTCAACCTCAACACCCTTATTCACACTTGTGGATTGTACTCGGTTCCTTACACCTACTTTCATTGTCGGTGGGTTGTCTCACATTTGTTAACGATATACCTTAATGACCGGTAATCAAACGAAGCCTCGTTGTGTTCGACCTAAACTCCTCTATTCATGTGATGTAGACTTACACCTACGGTGGATAGTGTAGAAGACCTCCAACTAACAGTAGAAACATCCTATATATGTTGTTGTCTTTCATTGGACCAGTACCTATATGACTTCAGTGATCATGGAAGATCAAAATGTACTCCATTGTATATATATATCTTCAATTTATTTTGAGACTAGACTCCACTGTGTCTTGTTCCTGACTATGATATCCTACGACGTATGTCCACTTTGTATTGCATATTCATGGCCATGAAAAACTCTTTGATATATATCCACATGGGTCTGTAGTGTAATTCAGATCGGTAGTCATGTGTACAAAGTCATTATGTATTGTAATATTCTCATGAGTAACTAGTACTTCTAGCTCAGTCTTCATTGCTCCACTTATGGGAATTATCATATATTTTGTCCATCATAGATATTCCTCTGACCTCACATATTAGGGGGCATCTGTTACAACAAATTTTTCGTCACTCCATGCAGCTTGCTAGGATAGCCTTATGTTTCCCTCTACAGACTTGAAGTCCCCTTTTTATTCACTCCAGAGCCAAAAATACACATTTTTGTAAATATACACACCATATCAGTTATACAACAAGCGTATACACAGGTTTCCCCACTACATCCAACGTACATCGGGTTTGGTGCTCAAAAATTAAAAATTATGTCGGGTTTCCATGCCATGTCATGAGATCTGTGCTCCTTGATATTCCATATACTAGAAACACTCCAACTCAGCCTTTGAGTTCCATTTGGAGTTTATAAATTGAGCCATATCCAAGCCTTATGATAGGAGGTAACTTTGAGAGAAAATACATTCTGGAGAAATTTCACTTCATATCGAGTCTGCATCCCTTTGTCCTTGAAAGTCTGAACTTCTTGGGTTCAGCTTCCAAGATCTTCCTACTTTGTGATGGATAACCTCATTGACTCCTACATGAGAGCTTGCCTTTGCAAAGGATTGAAGTGGTGGAGGCCCAACTGGACGGACTTAGTTTTTCGGTTCGGATATGTGTCATTACAGAAGTTTGTCACTTGTGTACTTATGTTGATTACTTTAATAGAAATGCTCTTTTTTCATCCAATTGATATCTTGCAAATATTTGAATAACTTTCCATGGGTGTATTTGTCATGTATGTTGATGGATTATGATAATTTATATGATGACATGATCTATTATCACCATATACTTGCATATCTTAGTTTTTGAGGACAAGTTCCAGGAACAAGTCTTTGGGTCACGTGCTCAACAGTGGTCTTCTTCGAACGTCCAGACGAGGTAGGATTTTATCCTTGTCTTGTTAGCATTTCATTTATATAGCATACTTGAGATTAGAGTTTATGTTTGGGTGTTTTTCTATTTTTTGTGGTTTTCCCTAGCCATAGAGAGATTTCCCTCATAACAGACTTCCCTATATATCCTCCCATTCTCCTCTTCTCCAACTAATCTAGGGAAATAGGATGCCACCTCGAGAATTTCTTCTATGTTTTATCTTCCCAAATCTTTAAAAGCATCCTCAAAATGTTGCACTCCTAATCCAGCCAGATCCTAAGAGTTGTTGACCTTCCTCCCTTCCCTATTGGTTAGTTCCCATATTGTATTAACACTCTTTTTGTGATTAGAGAAGTTTTGAAAAAATTTGGTATTTTGATCCCTCAATTCAATCTAGGTGGCCCTTCTCTTGAGCCTCCATTCCCTTTCCCCATCCAGAAGTAAATTTTCTTTTTTTGACTCCAAATCCTTCAAAATGATCTTATCATCATCATTGTGTTGACATCCCATATTAATATATAAAAGTGATTCCATGTTCTTCTCCACTTATTTTATTTGACCATCCCTTTCCCTGTGTCTTTTACCTACCTAGTCAACCACCTTTTCCTTGACTCTTTTAAAAGACTTTTCAAATTGTTCACAAGAAGTGCCCTCCTATGATGGATCATACCTCAACAAATTTACCTTCACGAGATCCTAAAAATCCTCGTCGTTATCCCATCCTAGATTAAACTTGAAAGGAGCTCCTTGCTTTGGATCATTTTTATCCAATTCCAAAACAACTGGAAAGTGATATAAGGATCTACTGGATCTTACCCATGTTTGGTACCTTTCCACCTTTTATAGTATGTACCTATAGATCAAAAACCTATAAATCCTCTTGGAGACACAATACGACCCTAATCTATTATTTCCCCAAGTTAGCTTGAGCTTAATAGGATCAATGACCATAACACCTACATGATTAAACAAGTTACAAAATAATCTAGCTAATCTTTAAACTCCATCATTGGACCCCCATATCTCCCTTATACTCAATGTAAGATTTAATTCCCCCCAATAATAAGGTTATTAAATTTAAAACACTTAAAAGCAAGCAAATTTCCTAGTAAATTTGCTTACCCTCATAAGGCCCATACACATTTAGTAAAGTCAAAGTCTGGCCCAATATTTTACTATATACCTTTGTGCAAATCCCTAAATGAATAGAGAAAGAATGAATAAAGGATACATTATCATTCCAACTAGTAATCAAACCTCTGAAAGTACTTCTAAATCTAAAGCAAGAAATTCCCCTCCCCCAAAAGACTTTTTGAGCTAAAATATTAACTAGACTCCCTTTCCCATTGTCTCTTGTATCAAAACTATATTTGGATTGTCTAACTCCAATAATCGCTTGTTGGTCGGTCCCTTTGCCTACCCCCTAGGCCTCTCATATTAGCTAAAAGTACATTTATTGGGGCATTGACTAGGGTTTTAATCTTGCTCTAAGGGACCCTGTAATCAACCTATTCTTACCTTGATTCACTTATTTAACTGCTCTCTCCTAAGCAAGTTTCAAAGTTGACTTCCTCCCTAAAGTTAGAGGTCCTAGGTATTTTGGGAAATATAAAACTTGACCAAAGTTGGTAAAACTGGTGGGGTTGGCCCCCTCTTTAGATGTAGGAGGTGATGCCCTCCCCATCTCACAAAGGTTTTCAAGGTGACCTGACAATTCCCTCCACCAATAAGATTTTCCTTATCTTTATAATCAATAGACTCATATGAGTGGACATCAATGGAATCCCTACTCACAACCCTTCTAGAAAAATTCAGATCACCCAATAGAGAGATAGTCCTACCACTATAGATAACCTTATGCTTAGATTCCATAGGAAATTTACCGACTTCTTCCATCTTTTGAAAATTAAAGGACACCATAGATAGATTCAGAAGTAGTGTAATAAACTTACATGAAATCTTAAGGTTCTCCATTACTGGATATTGTCTATAATATTTCTTCTTTTTTGAGGATAGGGGATACCAATCCAAGGAAATCTCATGATCCAATGCATCATATTACCCCAACAATGATCACGAGCCCATAACTAAGGGTATAGAAAGGTACCCAACCTGTAGATCGACCTCCACTGTGTCCCCCATCTCCTGGACATTTCCCTTCAAGATATTGATTGATACATGAACTTTTGAACCTTGTTCATCAACTTATTCCATTTGGATCGAATCCATAGGTTTTCCCTCCCTACCACAATTTTCAACCAAGATCCCCTTCTTCCACCAAATCTTCATGAAGAAAGCCTCGTCACAATCCTTATGCATGTGGCCATAGACATGACACCTTATGCATGTAAATGGGGTGTTCTGATAATTGATAATCTAGGAATATTCTCGACCACCCATTACAAATCCATCAACTCATAAAGACCAAGGCTGACATTTATGTCAACTAGTAATCTCACCACAAACCTGACATTACTAGTAAAAAATCTATTGTCAATTAGTGGTTTCTTACCGATCAAATTCTGAATAAATATAAGGGCTTGTTTTCTCTAGAGCTCCACAGATAAGGAAGGAAACTTCACCCAAACTATAGTTTTCTCCATAAACTCGTCTTTGGCATCAAATAAAGAATAAGATGGCTTCATGGATAGGAAATAACTATCCATGAACCATGCTCCTTTAAGAATAAACAAATCTTTTTCCTTGGAACTAAATAAGAAACTTAGCCATCTGTGAGAGAGAAGATGAAGGGATGGATTGTAACCAAAGTATTTCCTACCAAATAAAGTATCTAGTTTACACCTACATATTTTTCAACAACCAAGGAAACCCCACTCCCCCAACTCTTCTCTGCCTTCCACCACTTCTGACCCTTCACCTCCTTCACCTTAGTCTATCCTTGAAAATGTTGTAATTCCAATTGCCCACCTATAAAACCACCATTCCCCACCTCTAAAACCCTATTCCTTTAATCATCCAGCTCATGAAACAAAAACTACGAATATGGAGAGTGCTTTTAAGGTTCAATAATTACTCCTTCCAAGACCTTAAATCGATATGTATTTACTCTTCTTATTGTATAACTCCTCTCCCTCTAATGAAATTCACTGACTACCCTCTAAAGGACAATCTGATTAATGATAGAAAGCCTACAAAAGGTCATCACACACTAGAACCACAACACCTCTTGCCAAGTTCACATTTCAACCACTTACCCTAGTTTTGGAATGGATTTTATATTGTCCTCCTTTATCCCCCAAGGCCCTAGGGAGCCTTTCCATCAACGTAGTGTTATTAGGGTAACTAGTAAAAATTTCATCTTTAGGTAAGAAGTTTTCATAATATTCCACAAGTTGAATATCTTCCTCTATCCCTCAAACCCTATCTCCTTTCGACCACCACATAATTATGATCATATCAAGGTGAAAGTTCCATTACCGTCATCTTTTGTGAACAAGGATGATTTGGTTGTAGAATTGTAGAGAGCCCTTTACAATGTAAGTTTTAAACATGTAAAATAAAACTATGCATACAAATTCTTAAGTAAAACATTAATTAATCAATGGCTTATAGACATAGTACATAGAGATTTATGCTGGAAACCCTTAACCGAGAGAAAACCAACCTTCTTTGGTGTCACACCTCTCAACTCTTCATTTTATTAATTTCACCATTCACAATACAATATATACAATATTTTAGGTATTTTGCAGCTACCAATTAACATGGGATTAATTTAAAAATCCATTAAAAAAAGAAAAAACCATTGAAAAAAAAAAAAAAAAAACCAACCAAAGACAAAATTCAGGGCGTTGCCTCGAAGCTGAAGGCTTCACATTAGCAGGGGAGGCCAATCTTGGCCCACCTCGCGGCCCTCTCTCGGGAAATGCCTGACGCACATGTACATTGGAGATAATTAAATTCGATACACCCCACCGACAACACACTTGCAAAGAATATAACACATGCCCAACATGCATGGTGAAGTTGTGCCTGCATCCAAATGGAGATCGTGGGCTCAAGGATGTCACCCCAACAAAACCAAGGAAAATTAATTTCAAGTTTCTAAAGAGGTTGCATTTTTCCGATTGGAAGACACCTCCTGTTTGTAAAGTGATCTAGATAGTATGATATCTAAAAGTTGAGGATTTGAGAGTGCATTAGCAATGGGATTGAGGAGAAGACTTGGCCCATAAAGAAGGTGATAGGGACCATGAAGAGGGATTTTAAATATGAAATATATTGATGAGGTATCGAAAAAGAGAAACTTAAAACCATAAAGAGATCCCCATCACTCAAAATGTTGTTTATATCCACACCTTAAATGCCTTCACCAATTACTTCAATCTTAACTTTAGTTTGGCACTCACGATTGCATGGTTTTCTCTCTCTCGAAGACTCCTTTGGTACTTGTAGAGAAAACCCTAACAACAAATGATTTCACTAAGTCGACACCTTACTACCTACATCAGAAATTCCAATTGCACTATCTATATTGCTTGTTGCATCTCTTTTGATAATCGATTATCCGAGAAAGAATCGAGGATCCAACTCTAGATGAAAGTTTTGAAAGCAATATTTGTTCAATATGCCCCACCTTCAATGACATTGTCAACTCAACCATATTGGATATCCTCACTCCAAATGCTTTCAAAAACAATTAATACACGGGCCTATAGAACAATGAAACACTCCTCAGCTCCAACTAGAGTCCATACACATATTCCACTAATGTTGAAGACATAGTGAGCAACTTTGCATCCAACCAGACAATCCTCTACCAAAAATTCACTCTACAAATGCTTAAAATTAGGTAGTTGGACATTCTAATGGGAGGCAATACCTATAGAGGAAATTCTAACAACATGCGTCTCCACTCTGTAGCCACCTTCGTACCCATAGAAGAACCCTAACCATGGTACAATAGACATCTTCACCCTTACCCCAACAATCCTCTTTGGGATCTCATAGCAAACCCTGATAGTATATGCATTTGATATGTCCCGCGATTAATGATAGTGTTAACACAACCGGCTTGGATCTCCTCACTCTAAACACTTTCAATAACAATTATGTGTGGACCTGCATAGCAATGAAACATTATTCACCTCTGACCAAAGTCTATACATGGATTGCATCAATGTTGAAGACGCAATGAACAAATTTCCGTCCAACCAAATAGTCTTGTACCAAAAATTCAGTATGGAAATACTTAAAATGGGATAGTTGAACATTCCCATTCCAATAAGAACCTTCTAAACAAAATAAATCCATTATATTTGATTTTTATCAGAAGGAAATCAAAATAAGCATTGTTTTGTCTTAGGCTGACTCAAAACCTATCTAGCTCACTAGAGTTGTCTTCTTCCATCATCTATAGCCTACAACTACATATTACATTTATCATAATTCCCTCTATGGCCTTTTATCCAAAGCGGGGTAGGGTATGTATACCTCCGTAGACTACCAGTAAAATCGTTGGGCGAAGGAGGTCTCATACACCAATTTGGTGTCTCTCTTGGCCATGACCTTAAAAATAGATTATTATTATTATTATTATATCCATAGATACATGCTTAAGGTAGTGTCCATGATCACTCTCATTAAGAAAATTCTCAATTTGTTTTTTAAAAAAAGGTGCATAAAACACTTAGTACACTCCAGAGAAATCAATTCTATATTAGAACTCGAGCATTAAAAAAGATATCATAAGTCCCCCTTAATATAAAATTATTTCAATGGTTCTCTAAGTGTTGTAAACATCTTTAGCCACCTCATTTTAGCCAAGATGCACTTTATTAGCCCTGATGCAATCTTTGCTTGAGTTTGGTTGATTGATTCCACTCCTAACTCTGCAAAATAGCCCCTCTCTTCATACACTCGTTGGTTTCTTTCACTACGGGAGCGAGTACGCACACCTTTCCTTCAAGAAAGGAGTGAGTGCCTTCACAAGTGAGCAAAAAATATAAAATCATGAAAGTTACGCACTCTTGCGAGGATTTTACTAGAAAATATGTTGCATAACTTTTTAATTCCTATGAGAAACAATCTTAACCATATTGAAATGGTATAAGTAAGACCTCAAAGGAGGAGATTGTACAAACATGGCCTATGATATCAACATTATAATCTGATCCCAATTTGTCAGAGAAATTTCCTCGTGGTTTTTATGACCAACATCTCCCCGAGTATTTCCATTCTCAACATTTTTCAAGTCCCACTTTCTAAAATAGATATCTAAGACATCCTTGTATTTCTCTTGTTCAAGTGGAGTGGAACATTGGGGGTAGGAGGAATCTAGACAACAGTTGCGGGAAGTGTTGACAATAGAAATCAGGTATCTTACATTTTTACTGCTGCACTTATTAATAAAATGGAGATATTTGTTCTTCCCCCCATAGATATTGTATACTTTCATTTACATGTTAATGTTAAGTCTTTCATTTACATGTTTAATGTTCAGTTTCTAGTGTTGGCTCTGACTCTCCTGAATGTAGTTAGCTAGTTATTTATTTCAAAATCCAGTTTTATTTGCCATATTGGTTTGAGGAAGGTCTTGTTCTGTGTTTGCAGTTTGAGAACCTTGTGGAAGGAGAAAGAGGAATGGATCAAGGAAAATTCACGCATCTCATCTCCATCTTTTATGAACCAAATTCTTAAGGTATCACTATAGAACATAAGTACACACCATGTACACAAATGTGAGCATGGAGCACAACTCCAATATAGATAAGAGATATGAGTTACACAATAACTCCTTAGAGAATAGGATAAACTCCTCCAAATAACCAAATACATTAATACATCACAATTCACTTGTCCTCAATAATGAATACATGATATCTATATATACCTATTCAGACACTACACATGAGGCCCCTTTACTATTTGGCTTACCCTATTACATATATATTTACACACTACATGTAGATTTAAACCCACATATGCCCCCCTTTGGGGTCATATCATATACATTTAACCCCATATATGCCCCCCCTAGGTCATAACATAGTACCCCTTCAAAAATATTTGTAACATAGTACCCCTTCAAAAAGATTTGTAACATAGTACCCCTTCAAAAAGCTTTGCAAAGCTTTGAGAGCAAATATTTTTGAAGGGGTACTATGTTATGACTCAGGGGGGCATATACGGGGTTAACTGTATATGATATGACCCCAAGGGGAGCCATATATGGAGCCCATGGGGGGCAACTCAATTGGCAAGTGTCGTGATATGAAGTGTTATGTTTGATGAGGTTCTGAGTTAAAATCCCCATGATTCACCCATGCCTGTGGAAGGGGCATATGTATGGAACCTGGAGGTTATAGCGGTAGCGGTCGGAATTGACCCAGTGTCATGCAAGTACAAGACCATCTCAATTGTCGATTCCACCAACTACAAAAAAAAATGATGTTATAATGTTTTTTGCTCCATAAAAGGGTATTAGGGACCCTAGACATGGAATGAGGAGGGGCCTAAAATATGATTTAATGTCTCATGAACCCTAGATATGGTCCCAAACCCACATAGGCCCTATAAAGGCAACATTTGTCCCGTGGATATGATATGTGTACCATTATGAGTTTTCCACACCAATGATGAGTTTGAAGGCCCTAGTCATGGTTGGAGGATGAAAACAAATGTCTTAGGGCATGAAGTAGGATTTTAGAATTCATGGGGCATCATGCATCGGGTTTGAAACCATCACAATGGACATGTATAATGAACCTTGGCCATTATAATTCTTGCACATTAGGGATTGTATTAGGGCCTAATATGGCCCACAAGTAAAAAATAATGCATTTTCCCTTAAATGATGCTTTATGGATTATTCATTATGCAAAGAGCCCTATAATATCAAATAGGCTCACAAAAGGAATATGGAAAGCATCACTT
>CBVK0101008530.1:0-11384 GCA_900067695.1 Picea abies
TCTTGGAACCGGTGGTCGGTGGCTCGATGGATCAGACCAACATCTGATCACCCTTGTGGACAAAATTAAGGGGAATGTGAGCTCAGTTGGCTAGTGGGACAAAGCCACAATGGACCAAACCGACTTTGAATCACCTTCATTTGATAGAATTACAGGGAGGTCGGTGGCCCGGAACTGGAACCTTGTTAGGAAAGTATGGTATGAGAAATTGAGAGGAGCACTCGGTGGACCGGTGGGCCCATACCAGACCCCTGGAAGTTCCCAAGCCCTATTTCAGTGTTGACATCCTAGTACCCTCGTGGGTCAATTCCCTAGTGATTCAGTGGGTTGTTGGATCATACTAGATTGGAGCTTGTTTACGGAAGTTGGATGGAAGTTGAGCCTTGTGGTCAGACTAGACCATAGTCATGAAATGTAGTGTATGGAAGTTGATCCCAGTGGGCAAGTGACCACATAATCTACCACGACATTTTCCATGAAAATTCCATGTCATCAGTCGCATCATCTTCCACATCATCCAGCACACGTGAAAGGGGTCCATGTGGATGCCATGTCAGCTTGAGAAACCTCTGCATAAGGGGTGTTTTCCCTCACAACTACCCACTAAAATTCTCTTGAATAAGAGAATTTCAGTGGGTACCCCCCTATAAATGTTTTGCAATATATTATGTCACTACATTATTTATTTGATACTAATATAGGAAACTACCATTTTTCTAAGATGGTTTATCCTATAGCATTTTGATATGCACTTGAAATCCTAAGTTTTTCTTCTTGTTTATTGATTCACACTCATTCGAAAGGATCAAAATTAAATTTTTTGCTCAAATATGGGGTCATGCTTCAATGATCTTATACCCTTGAGCATCATAGAACCGATTGTCCATTTGAAAGAAACTCTTCAGGATAAAACATAAGGATTCTATAATTAATATCCCAATAGAACCTTTCTGATAGCCATATCACAAATTGTTTTATCAGGGTCAATTCTATCAGAACACTATTTCATGTTGATAAAATCTAACTCCGATGAAACTCATCCTGACATCCTTTTCTCTCTGAATACACACATCCACGATGAATCTCTAAGTGGTCATGTTAGTTTTCATGGCAATTGATTATTGGTCAAGAAATCTTGTCTGAGTATGTTGATTCTAACACATGTGTGGGTCCCTTATAGGAATGACCCTGGCACGTGACAGACATTGATTGGTTTCCTGAGTCATTTTTTGTGGTTCTAACCCTTCCTGCAAACATAATCTTTTGATTGGCATGTTTATCGAGGGAGGAATATTCATTGATATCATTCCCTTCGGAGCGTTGAAATAGAAATAACTACCATCTCTGATGACTAAGCTCTTTGATCTTTCCTATCGAACAACTCATTGTTAGATTTGTTATGATACCTTTACCCTCCGATAGGAAACATTCCAACAATTCATGAAAGAATGAGATAACTTAACCCATTATATCGTACTCTCAGTACACTTTTTAATGCCCATGAGAATATTCTTGAATTGCTTCTTGTCGAAGAAAAAATAGATAACTAAATTACTCCCTCCCCAATGATGGAAACTCTGAAAACACTCTCGAAAATTTCCAAGTCCAACTGCTATCTATTGTACCTCTGATACATGGATTTGGGTGATTTGTACATATGAATTTCATTAATGGTGAAGTGATGTTTTTCCTATGAATTGGTCACCATGCACAGAGCACTAACTTCATGAGTTAGGGTAATTTCCTATCCACATAATAACTTCAAAACCCTACTTAACGCATTATTTTCTTCTATGACTTTGTTAAAACATTGTACTCTACATAATCTGGCCATGAGAAAACTATAACCTTCATTTCCATTCATAGAATGATAGGTATGCTATAGTTTTAATTTTTGGTGTTATTATAATATTATATATGTTAGATGCACTTATGTGTTTCTCTGCTAATTGCAGGACATAACAAATACACCATGACGTGTTCAAATGTTAGGAAAGAAAGGAATCTCATAGTTTCTGCTCCAACTCCCACGCCTGAAACTTCAGCTAATCTAAGGAGCATATTGGTGATAGATACTACTCATCGCACCAGAGAATACCATTTCCCCAAGTATGATGAAATATACAAAACTTTCAATATTGGAGATTTTTCGTCAGAAGATGAGAAATATGAAGTATATCAAAATATTCAGAGAAGTGGTATTCACCACGTGGCTTCTCATCCATCAATGTTCCTCTACAATGATTCATCTCAATGGTGTTTCAAACAATTTGGCCTGAACACATCTACAATCATGAGTAAACCCGAGAGACAGATAGCATCCCTGAGACCTAAGGATATTGGTATCATATACCGCCTTCCATAACCTATGGTCTCCCTTAATGAGTCATTTATGAAGGGATTCACCAAAAATAACAAATACTTTGTTGATTTTATGGAAGATTGGTGGTTAGGTGAAGAAAGAAAATTCAAGCAAGGGATTCTCATGGTGAAGAAAAGAATACACATTTGCAGATGGAGTGGATTCTCATGGCATACACAGTTTTAAATATAGAACATGTATTCAAATGGGTAAAGATATTAACTTTCAATGTTTGCCACAACATGAAGAATGTTTCGGGTATGAAGAAACCATGTTTTTACATGTTTGTGTATTTGATTGATGCAATTTGTTCTTCCATGCAATTTCTTGTTTTTTGATGGATTTGGGATAAAGAATAGCCTCCAATACATATTTATTGTTCTAACCTCTGAAACATAAACTTCAAAAAATGCTTCTATAATATAGATGACTCCTTTCTTGCCCCTCTCCATACAATCATTTTCGGATTCCCGTGATATAGAATATCAATTGAAGCCATGGTTGGGATGAAATATGTAGTGGATTTTTATTTAAGGAAATATTACACTTACATCAGAGTGTATGGAAGTATCAAGGTGACGCTGACCGTGCCTGCCCTCATAGCACACGGTCGCTCCACCAGGACCTTCTCTCCTTCTCGGCCCGAAGAGTCCTAGCTCTTCCACTCCCAATACCAAGATGAATTCAAAATTTCAAAGATGGGTTGGCTCGTCCAGCTGTATGTTCTTCCTCCGTGCGCGTTGGCTCACTTGATGACGTGAAGACGCTGCGGATGCTCCTGCATCACAAGGCCCCACACCTCCTTCCCTATTATGTCCCTAATAGGTTGTTGATTACACAAATTGCTTTCCATACCATGGGAGCTGGTATAACCTATCTCCTTTTGGGAAATAGTAGCAAAATATGGCCTATGTTCCCTATAAATATAGGAATTTATAGTTTATTTAATGGTCCCCATGCCAAAAAATAAGCAGAATCCCTACAAGAAATGTTTTTGTGCCTAGGAGAATCTATAGGGAATGACCCACAAGAACTGGCAGTGAATCATATCAAGTTTGTAGGCCTCACTTATTCCAGGATACATGAAGTTAATTTTGTGAAGATTTATTCAAAGGAGAAATATTCTTAAAAGAGGCATTACAAAGGCTACCTGATGATGTGGTGAGGGGAAAACTTCAAATGGAATAAGAAGAAAAGAAGAAAATCTTACAAGAACAATTCTAACTGTTTCTTGAGGAAGACCAAAAGAATTTACAAGACATGGAACAAGAAAATATAAGGAAAAAAAAGGAAATGTATCAAAAGTGAATAAATGCAGAGGAAGAATATCAGAGAGAAAGCAAGCTAAAAGGGGAAAAAATAACCAAAAAGACAACAAAGGGAAACTAAAACTTGAGCCCAAGAAGACCTCCAAAGGCGATGAGAAAAAGGAGAAGGAGGAAACACTTAAAAGACTTTTTGATGAAAGGATAAAAAAGAAGGAAGATGAGATAAAATAATAGCATGACGTCTTCTAACAAAATAAATTTAAGGAGAAAGAAAAGAGATTAGCAACAGAATCAAAGGCATAGAAAAAATTTGAAGAGGAAAAGAAAAGATTGGCAGTTGAAGCTGAAGAAAAAAGGAAATCTGATGAGGAAGTAGAATAAAAAATATAGAAAAAATTAAATGAGACTCAAAACAATACATAAGCTCCAAATGTGTGCATAGTGAACATTACACCCCAGGAATGTACTCCCCTCATATCCATCCCAGGTAATTTAAACTTTTTCTCACAAGTACTAAATTTAGAAGATGTTGTAGTTGTTGTGGGAGAGTACTACTACAGTCATAAGACCAAAGGAATTGAAAAGATATCACACAAAAGGAAAAGGGGATACACAATTAGCATCCAATCATCCACAAGGAGATTCATTGAATAAGAGTTAGGACTAGATCCAAAGGAAAATGATATAAAGGTTGCCTTTGTACTTCATGCATTTGCAGGAGCAAATGTAATGTATTTTTAAGAAGTAGCTACAACATTGGACACTGCAAAGGAAAAAATTGTTGAACTTGAGAAGAAATTCAATACAAAACAAGATGATATATTTTTGAGTTTCTCAAAGTAGTTGATGTGGAAGAGAAAATCCAGAAGGAAGAAATGGAGAGAGTTGTGCAAGCTAAGAAAGATGAAATCACTTCGGAATTTGAAAGGGTAACTAGGACTGTCGAGAACCTTCACACAAAAAATTTACATAAAGACTTACAATATCAAAAATATGAAATGAATGAAGATTTTGAAAAGGGGCACACATAAACCAAAATATGCACACATAAGAACCAGAATCTGTCAAACAGAAATACTCATAAGAAATGGAACAAATCAATACTAGCCACGCTCGAGAATTGTCAAATTTACAAACAGAACAAGTTAAAACCAATAAGTTTGTTGAGCAACATGAATACAAGATTTTAGGATTAGAATAGGACAAAGAAAAACTCGATAAATCCTTGGAATAAAATCCCTCACAGAGGAGATAAAATGAATACCATGCACAACATCCAAGAAGCTACCACAGTAGAAGACATGGAAAGAAATATTCCAAGAATATATGCATCCTTAGAAGATCGACAAGTAGAATACCAATCCCATATGATTGAATTCGAAGGTAAGATCATTAATCATATTGTTCATATTTTAATTGAATTAGGATAAATTCATTTTTACATTGATTCTAAAGTAGAAGATACACTTAATTTATATAAAATTAAGCTCAGAAAATCTATTTTGTTTCAGCTAGCTATTGGAACCAAAAGAAGGATCAATGAGACAGTTAGAGGTTGTCCAATAAATCTGAATGGGGTAAATGAAGTCGTTGATATGAATCTTATACCATTATGATCTTATGATATCCTAATTGGGATGGATTGGTTGGACAAGCATCACGTTGTCCTAGATTGTCATGACAATACATTTGCATGCCTTGATGGAGAAGGAAAACAGAGCATTGTGAAAGGAATTTTGAGACCTATTTCTATAAGGGAGATTTCAGCCTTACAGAAGAAGAGATGTTTTAGGAAAGGTTTTCAATTGTATGCAACTCATGTAGAAGAACTACAAAATATTTGAAGAATTTGAAGATGTATTCCAGAAACACCCATATTTCCACTGAAGAGGGAGATGGCTTTATCTATTGATTCAGTGCCAAGAGTGGCCCTCGTATCAAGAACTCCTTACAGAATGAGCACATCGAAGTTAAAATAATTACAAATGTAGCTAGAAGAATTGTTGAAGAAAGGGTACATATGCCCAAGTGTATCACCTTGGGGAGCACTAGTAGTCTTTGTGAAAAAGAGGATGGACCATTGAGGTTGTGTAATGAGTTTAGAAAGTTGAATAAATCCACATTGAAGAACAAATACCCTCTACCATGAATTTATTACCTATTTAATCAACTAAGAGGAGCAAAGATATTTTCAAAGATAAACTTCGGATCAATATACCATGATTCATGTAATAAGCAAGGAAGAAGACATCAATAAGATAGTCTTTAGAACCAGGTATGGACATTATGAATTTGTAGTGGTTCCATTTGGACTGACCAATTCACCAGTTTTCTTTATGTGCTTAATGAGTGGAATAATTAGAAATTATTTGGATAAGTTTATCATTGTATTCTTGGATGACATACTTATCTATTCTAAGTCTGAGGAAGAGCATTAACATCACTTGATGTTGGTGTTGCAAGTATTAAGGGGAAATTAGTTGTATGTAAAGCTAATCAATTGTTCTTTTAACCAAGAACATATCCATTATTTGGGGCACATTATTTTAGAACAGGGAATAACAGTAGATCCAGAGAATATTGAAGCCATTAGAGGGTGGCCAACACCAAAGAATGTTTCAGAAGTTAGATCTTTTATGGGATTAGCTAGATACTATAGGAGGTATATTGAAGGGTTCTCTAAGATTTTTCATCCCATAAATTCCTTAAAAAAGAAGGAAACTAAGTTTGTGTGGACAAAAGAGTGTGAAGAGAAATTTAATTTGTTGAAAGAATTACTTACTAGTGCACATATTTTAATAATTGTTGACCCAAATGAGAATTTTGTGGTTTGTACATATGCATGCAAGGAAGGAATTGGTGGAGTCCTCACTCAAAATGGACATATCATTAGTTATGATTATAGAAAGCTTAAATAATTGAACTAAGGACAGGCCATAATGATTTGAAGTACCTTTTTGGACAAGCAACTTTGAATGCCAAACAGACGAGATGGATGGAATTTTTAAGTGAGTATGATTTTGACATCAAGCCTATCAAGGGAAAGGAGAATAAAAATTTTGATGCACTCAACAGAAGAGTACATCTCATCCATGCTATAACCATTAGTACATGCATCAGTCAAATTTAAAAAGAAGAATTTTGGATGTCGTTGTTATGGACCAACATTACCTACAAGTAAAAGAGAGTTTACAGCAAGAGAAAATACAATATAAATTCCAAGGGTACAAGATTAAAGAGGATGGATTACTTATGCATAAGAACAAAGTTTATGTTCCTAGTTATAGAGAACTTAGGAACTTGGTGTTAAGGGAAATGCATAATGTTCCATATGTCGATTACCAAAAAATAATTGTAGTGGTAAGAAGCCAATTCTTTTGTCCTGGAATGAAGAAGGATGTTGTTGATTGCATTACTAGGTGTATGGAATGTCAGAGAGTGAAAGACGAGCATAGACACCTAGTAGGTTTGATACAACCATTACCAATTCCATAATAGAAATGGGAAGTGGTAACCATTAATTTTATCACTAAGTTTCCCAAGAAAGCAAGGCAACATGACTCAATAATGGTAGTTGTTTATAAATTGAAAAAATATACTCATTTTGTTCCTGTAAAAACGACTCATATTGCAGCTAATATTGCATAAATGTACATGAGGGATATTGTTAGGTTGCATGGGATACCTAAGGAAATTGTCTCAGACAAAGATACCAAGTTAAATTCAAACTTTTGGAGGGGATTATTTAAAGGATTCAGTACAAATATGAACTTTAGTACAATATACCATTCACAATCCCATGGATAGACAAAGAGGGCCAACCAAGTAGTTGAAGACATGTTGAGAATGTATGTGATGGATAAGCCATCTAAGTGGGAATACTATTTTCATTTGGTTGAGTTTTCCTACAATAATGGGTACCAAGCTTCATTGAATATGAGCCCATTTGAAGCTTTGTATGGTAGAAAATGTAATACTCCAGTGTGTTGGGACAATCCAACAGACATAATGGTACTTGGGCTGGAATTTATCAAGGATATGGAAGACCAGATGGTTAGAATTAAGCGGAATTTGAAGGTAGCACAATATAGATAGAAGATTTATGCAGATAAGAACATTACAGCTAGAGAATTTAGACTGGGAGAGCATGTGCTTTTGAAAGCGAAGCCCAAGAAGAACTCATTAAAGTTGGGCAATTATACAAAGATAGTAGCTAGATTATGTGGTCCATTTGAAATATTGGAAAGAATAGGGTGAGTTACATACATGCTTGCATTTCCTTCTTCCATGAATGTGTATAATGTATTTCATGTCTCTTTGTTAAAAAAGTATGTGCATGATCCTAACCATGTTATTGATTGGAATTTGATTCAGGTGGAACTAGAGGGATATTTTTAGGTCCAGTCAGTGTGCATATTGGATAGAAAGGTCAAAGTGCTCAAGAATCAAGTCATAGAACTGGTAAAATTTCAGTGGACCTACTACGGCCCTAAAGATGCTACCTAGGAAAATGAATTTTTCATGCTGGGAGAGTACCCATGACTTTTTGAAGAATTTTGAAATTTTGATTTATGTTTTGTATATGCACTAAGGACAGTGCTCAAATAAGGGGGAGGGAAATATAAGACCCTAATTTTGAGTCCCTAGATTAATAATGTATTTTGTTTATTTGATGAAAGGTCGGAGTGCCTAAAGAATTAAAAGAGATCAAAGTGCTTAGGAAATTTAATACTTTGATCATTATTAATAATAAAAGTGCAACATTGTCTACAAGACAGAAGAAAAATATTTATAGGGGGGTATGATTCCACGAGAGAGGGGGGGAAACAAGGGATAATCCTTTATGCTTTAATTGATTAAATTATCACCAATGTTGTGTTGGGGAACATATGAGGGGGTGCGTGAGTATCTTGGGGAAACCACGCTAGACTTGGGGCACTTTGATACAAAAGCCTTGTTTTTTATTGTCTTGGAGTTTAATCACTCATTCATTTTTGGATTCCTCATTCATTTTTACGAGATGTAAGTAACTATTAATTATTCCAGTAATGATTTTTTTCTTGAGTGCATGGGTGCATTGGAATTTTGATAAACCTTGTCACAACTGTGAATCTTGAGATTTCCAGCATTAAGATTCTTGACCAGTTTCACTAGATCCCTAGAAGTAGGTGGATAGCATGAGGAACTATGTGGAAATGAAGTGGGTTCATTCTCTTGGATGGTGCAGGATAGGAGAAGAGAGATTGTGAAATTTGGATTTTTGTGTGTTGAGAAACCTTGAGATCTTGAGTGCTAACCAGTTTGGGAAGAGGAGTGTCGCTCTTAAACCCATCCTTGTGTATTTGTATCCATGTATTAGGGGTGACCTACTATTGAGACTTGGAGCAACATCGTCTAAGGTTGGGTGGAATGTCCTTTGCCCAAAACCATTTGGTGACCAGTTTTGTTCAAGATAAGTGCTCTTTATCATGGTGTTTCTTTGTTGATATGTAATTATTTTCATTGTGTATTAATCATTATCTATGAGATATGCATTAATAATGTGCTTGTTTTCTAGTTATTGGTGTGCATGGAATATTATTCTTTGTTGTATAGTTTAGCATGAATCTTGATGATTGCATGTGTTATTTCATGCTTCTTTATTTAGTTATTAGTATAAAAAATTTGAGTTGGCTAAAGAAGTGAGTTCTTGGGTGTGGTGGGCCTGCCCAGCCTATAGTGCAGTGGTTGGGTGCATGACAGATTGGATCAGAGTGCCTTGAATGGAGTTATAGAAGTAGATGTGCCCGAAATTGGAGGATGGTCATGTTACATTATATGATAACAGGCATCGATGCTCTTAGTATGTAAAATGTGCACTTTCCTTCATCAGGAAATCGGTGTTGATCAGTAATTAGTAACCCACAGAAATATTCAAAGGTGTAATCATTATCGTCTTCCTTGCATGCATACCAGTTGGTTCAAAAAGTAAAACAAACACATTGAATGGTGTTCTCAAATTCGTCAGGACCAACACTATGAGTTGTTCATCTTTCTTTATATAATTATTTCCACATTCACCCAATTTCAATTGAAGTTCCTTCGCATGCAACAAATAGTCCTCTATAAATACCCCCCTATAAATCTTCATCTTTCTTTATATAATTATTTCCACATTCACCCAATTTCAATTGAAGTTCCTTCGCATGCAACAAATAGTCCTCTATAAATACCCCCCTATAAATCATACCCCCCTATACACATTGAATGGTGTTCTCAAATTCGTCAGGACCAACACTATGAGTTTTTCATCTTTCTTTATATAATTATTTCCACATTCACCCAATTTCAATTGAAGTTCCTTCGCATGCAACAAATAGTCCTCTATAAATACCCCCCTATAAATCCATGTCACGAGAGTAAACTCTTTCTCCAATTACATGACATGGATTTCATCGACTCTGTTGAATAGAGAATTCAACTTCTTCGAGACTTGATGAGGACAGACGATTCTGCTAATGTGAAATTTAATCTCTAGTAGGATATAGGTCATGATTACCCCCACATCCTTATCCTTCTTCCCATTAATAACATATTTTTCCTAATCATTTGTTGGATCTAAAATCACGGTCTTCGTATCTTTCCATAGTCCTTTACTCTTCAGTAGGGTTTCCATCTCTAGTGCTCATACATCATAATTCGATCCATTCAAAACTACATGAATGATCTTCAAGCCCATCTTCGATATATATAAAAAAATTGATATGCTTCCACAATTTATAGTCAACAAATCATCAGCCCGGAGTCAATATCAAAACAGATCCTACTCAGCAAAATTCACAGACAATAGGTGAGGTCACAACCAGTCGATCTGATACCATGTTGAGGATTGGGTGTAACCTGATATGAAAAAATAAACAAAATTGTAGATAATCGAAGAGGAATAAGTTTCAAATACAACAAGTGGTGTCTAAAGACATCGTTATAGCACTTAAGCACAGTGCATCATGATCAAAACATCACAATGTATGTTGAACATCTTCATATATGTTCATTTCACAATAGTGTACACTTTATAATTACCCATAGGGTATTCTACTTATAGCTTCAAGATCTAACCAAATTCCTTGGAATCGGGAAGATCTTGTCCACATACAATTGTTGGTGGTTAGAGTTGAATTTTTCAATTTTGCGTTGTCTAGTTGGATCGACAAGTATGCTCAACTTGACCTTCCATTTATCAAACTCATAGTCGGTTTCTCGGATGGCCGTTCCATAACCAATTATCTTTGATTATTGGTTGACTATCTGACCGACAAGCCTGTTGACTACTCAACCGACTAATGTAGATATTTGATCAATCGCCCAACCAACTATTTTCATATGTTGGTTTCCTACTTGACTAATTGATTCTAGGAGAAGTGTGATGAACCATCAGAACCTATAATGTCCCTAATCTGAACCCCATTTGCAGTTGTGCATTTAGGCTAGTGAGTCATTTTGGTTTTGTGCACACCTAAGTAGTGCACGATGTAATGATCCATATAGGTTGGTGAACCGTGATACCAAGTTTTGGTATTACTTGCACCTATGGAGTGAATGAGGCTTTTTATCAAAGAAAAGGTGTGCACATTCCCTAGTTTTGCATGTACCTGAGATAGTGCCTGTGGATTGTGCATCAAGGGAGGGTACGCATATTCCATAGTGTTTTGTGCACACAAGTAAGTGTGCAGCAATGATTGTGATGTGTGTGTGTGTGTGTGTGTGTGTGTGTG
>CBVK0101008644.1:0-41105 GCA_900067695.1 Picea abies
TGCATTTCATCGAATTTTTCTTGTTTCTCTAGAGGATCATGTGTTTTAGCTTCTTCTTCATTGAGTGTCTAGATTCTAGTGAAAAAATATTCTAATACCTAGTTGTGGTAGGTTATAAAACCCATCTATTCATTGACTTTACTGAATATGGTGGTACATTCACCAGTATTTTTTTGTATAAAGGCTCTAGCATTGTTTCCTTTCAGGAAAACTCTTTCTAGTTGTTGTTTAAGTTCTTTAGGTTGTGCCTCAGCCTTAAAATGTATTCCCTCCAACTATGTTTTAAGGTCCTCTGCTCAATTTGTTAGTACCTCCCATGCTTTCTGAACCAATTTGAGTTGTTCCTCTGGCTCTACAATGACATTATATTTTGGAATCTGAGGGACTTCTTTTTTGAAAGTTAGTCAGATCTCTGTGAGCTTTCCCTTCATTTTCTCCACTTTCTATTATACCTGGATTTTCAACTATTCTTCCTTTGTTCTTTTCATTTGTTCCAACATTCCTTCCTATCTCCAATACTCTACTTGTGTTTAATCTTGTTGAACCTATTTCTCTAGGTGATTGGTTGAAGCTCTGATCAACCCTACCAGTTGGGGTGTCAAAAATTGAGCGATCTCTCTAGACGTAATTGTGGCCTCCAATGAGACTCTGATCTGGATCGAAATCCCACTAGCCATGGATTTCTCAGATGGTGAGATCGGAAGAGCACACGTCTGAACTCCAGTGATCTGGATCGAAATCCCACTAGCCATGGATTTCTCAGATGGTGTCTCAACATTCTCTTATCCCTGAAGTGATACTCACCACTTTTGGGCTAATTTAGTCTTAATGGATAGAGGAAGCAAAATGACAACTTCCACCTGCGCTAGGCAGATCTATAATAGTTCTAAACATTGTTGTGGATCTTGCAGAGGATGGGTTCCAATGGTTCTTTTAGCGAGGTTTCTCTTTTTCCTGAATAAGCCTCTTGTGGTGCTTGATAATCTTCCTCCTTTGTGTCATGAGTTTCATTATGGGTGGAACTTCAGGGATTTCGCTCTGATCCTTCACGACTTATGTGTAACTCTCTATCCTCAGAGACTATGTAAATAGGAGGGGGACATATGGGAGTTGTGTAAGTACTAATACTATGTATGGTTGACTCTCTTGAAAGGGAACCATTTATGGAATATCAAGCTACATAGGTTCTCAGGAATTGGGCGGTAGTGGGATTGTTGTATCTACAATTGGTGACAATAGTTGTTACTCAATGACTATGGTGAAAGGTATATTTGGGTTATACCCAGGGTCATCGATAATATGGAAAATATTTTGATCTACGGGAGTGGCTACTCGGGTGTCAGGAAACATAATCAATATGGGGGAGTGGCTACTCGGGTGTCAGGAAACATAATCAATATGGGTTGGGGGTTGATGATTTTAGCCAGGTTGATTGTTGTTGACACATCAGTTCTGGGCTTCTTGGCCATAACCTCCTGTATAAATGTAGAAAATAATATTTCATTAATGGTTTTACCTAAGAATATGGCCTCATTTGGAAGCTTGGGACATCCTGGCAAAGGCCTCTTTGTCCTCTACAACTAGTGTTCTTTCTCCTCCTTTGATTTTGAGGCTATTGGTGACTTATGGGGTTGTTCTAATTTTCAAGAGCTCAACCCTGCTTCTTCTATTGGATTCTTCTTCTTTAACAATTATGGTGGAAATGAATAGTGGAAACCTGACTTGCGTAGGGTACGTTTAACTCCTCGACAAGAAAGTATTTCCTTGTCCAATATATCCTCCTCCAAATAGAATGGTAGGGGCCTTGTATGAAGTTTTGAAGGGTTTACATGCCTTGGCCAGATGAATGTATAATGGTGGTTCAGAGAAAATGAGATGTTCCTCCTATACAAATTCATAATATCCTATGGTATACACATCCTTTGGGTGGCGTGAATCAACTAATTGTACCACTTTAGGAATGCAATGTTGTTGAACTCTATATTTTTGTAGTCTTACCTTGCATTCCAAGGCTCAAAAATATTGGTGAGGTGACCTTTGTCGATAGGTTCTAACTGTCTTTCCATGGGTGGCCTCCTCTTCATCATTGTAAAATCCAAAATTAGATATGCATATGTGAAGGTGCCTCCCTTCTCTTGAACGTCCTCGCAATTTATGAGGAGTTCTTCCAACAAGTAAATACACCAATTGAAAACTGCACCATTTGCACAAAAGTCATCCACTAATAGGGAATCCATTCTACATTCACCCTTATAGTAAGAGAGCATGACCTTGCTAGAGATCACGTAGCATTCCATTTTTACCCTCTCAGGGAGTACTGGTTTGATATTTGTTGTGAGGACTCCCCTCTATGTATGGAAGCGTTTATATAGGCTAATATCACCCTTCCGCTTTCCATGCTTTCTTTCTCCTTGAAATAATTTGGAGACATATTCTCCCTCCAAATATAGTCCTGTCAGTTGGTGAATATATTCATCATGAATGGGATATCGTATTTCAAGCCATAAACTATGATCATGCAGTATGTTGATCAAGAACTTAATGCATCACATAACTTCGCCAATGGTTTCGAACACTGGGAGGTTCCAAAGGTGCATAGTTTTCAAGTGGAATAGATTCAGAAACTCATATTTCAAGAGGCACTGCACCTCCCCATTCAACCCAGATTCCATCTCGTAGAACACATCGATGTACATTTGGGGGAACAATGTAGTGTATGTGAGATCCAATTCGAGGATTTTTGTTTTCTTGGATTTTCCTTTGACATCACTCAAGACCTCAATCCTGGGATCATAGGGCTCATCTGCAACTTCTTCCTTCAATGAAAATCCTTTTCCTCCCGATAATATTAACATTTTTACTCTATAGTGATAGTAGCGACACTGGATCAAGAACTGGGTGGCGACTGACTTCGTAAAATGCATTAGGATGCAAATACTCAATAGAGGAAGAAAAGTAGGTGAATAGAATGGAGTTCCTACAAGATTACAAATTGTTATAGCTAAGATAGTGGGATAGACCATTAATGGATCATCAATGAATGATTAATTATGCCAGGAGTGCAATCTATGCCGTGAATGTGCAACGAGATTGGTAATGGGGTAAAATATTCAAGTGGGATTATGACTTTAATGGGTCTCTTACTCAACACATGGTCAGCATGAGGGTCTTACCATTTTAACGATTGAGAATCATGGAAAGAATATCGGCATGATCTATGTGGACAAGAACTTTTAAGACTTGGTGGGACATGTTGACAGTTCTCGGTAGTTACCTTAAAAGCTACAACTAGAAATGACGTCACCGAGACTTAGTCATTAATAAAGTTCAGATTCGATTCTCCCCCAAACACAAAGGTTTTCCCAACGGATGTACTTGTATGGTTGAGTATATTGAAGATTCTTTGGATAATTCATTGTTGTGTGGGTATATTACAAAAAACAACTAACAAAGAAAATGAGACGGATATGTCGTGGCACTCATAAGAACACACCGATGTTATTACATAAAAAAAATTCAACATTGCTACAAACTTCAACAAAAAATAAAATTATACCTATTGTACATGCTTCCTTAGATTGGAGAAACCATGGTTCATGTTAAGTGTGTGTAGTGCAGTGTTTCATGCATACAAGTTGCCTTTACAGTTAGCAATTGTGGGGCGCCCAAACGTTGGCAAATCAACATTATTGAATGCTTTGTTGTTGGAAGAACGTGTGCTCATGTTAAGTGTGTGTAGTGCAGTGTTTCATGCATACACCATTCACCCACCCTGGTCGAAGGAAACCATACAGTTGTGCTAGATTGGCCACACCATACTATCTGATCTCAGCCACTAGGAATGGCCCTAACCAGTGCATGCACATATTTCTTCAATGTTTCTAATATCGAGTTTCATAAAGGAGTACCTTATCTCCTTGTGAAAACCTCTTAGTCTTAATGTGTCGATCATGCCAAGCCTTTTTCCTATATTTTTCGATTGTCTAATGAAAATCATATAGGAACCTTACTTCCTCAAGTTCATGTAGTTCTACAATCCTTTGCGCAACCAATGTGCCATCCATCATATATTTAGCCTGAGCTATATAGATACTAGGGGTAATAAACTCAACAGGTACCACAACTTCCTTCCCATAGACCAACTGAAATGAAGTGTACTTGTGAAATTTCTTTTTGGTATTCCTATCAGCCCATAAAACTGTTGGAACTCTATCATCCTAGACTTCCCTTTTTGTGTAGCACACCTTCATCATCTCTCTCTCCAAAATATTTTTTAATTCTTCTATTGTACCATTATCTCATGGATGATAAGAACTACTTTTATGGTGCTGAATAATAAATTGTGTCATCAATGTTGCGATTGTGTTGCTAATGAAGTGACTCCCTTGATCACTAGTTAGGCTCCTAAGACATCCAAACCAAGCAATAATATTTGATCACTAGTTAGGCTCCTAAGACATCCAAACCAAGCAATAATATTTTCAGATATAAATCTGGTTGTTGTATCTGTTGAACAATCATGTATTGCTTCTGCTTCAGCCCACCGTCTAATATAGTCTGTTGTGGTAATGATATATATGTCCTTAGAATGTATTGCGGTTAGTTTAAATGGTCCAATAAAGTCAAAACCCCACTTCTCAAAGGCTTGTATCTCCCTAATTGGCTGAAGAGGTCATTTGTCCCTACATGATGTCTTCCCTACTCATTGACAAACATTGCAAAACCTAGCATAGACTTTAGCATATTTGAATAACATGCGCCACCATAATCCATCTTGGAGAACCTTTTTTGACGTTTCTTTCCCTCTAACGTTTCCTCCCACAACCCCACTATGGAATTCCCATAGGATATCTTTACTTTCATGATTTAGGACACACCGTATGAGAATTTTATCCAGACACATATTATAGAGTTGGTTTGCAATAAGTTTGTAATTTGTTGTGCAGACAACCATGTGCCTCTTCTGGGTTGAAAAATAATTCCCTAGGCACCTTGTACTAAGGAAAGAAACAATCTCTTCGAGTTATTCTGGAATGAATTCAATCTGGAACAATTCTTCATTTAGGATTTGTTCGTCCACTACTCCTCCACTTTCCCTTGATTCCATTCTTGACAAGTGATATGGCCCTATGTTACGTATTCCAGGTTTGATAATTACCTCAAAGGAAAACTCTTAAAAGAGTAAGAGCCACCTACAAATCCTTCCCTCAAGAACATGATTATTTACAAGGTACTTCAATGTATAATGGTCAATGAAAAACTTAAAATGAGAACCTAGCAAATATTGTTGAATTTTTTGCAATGCATAAATCATAGCCAAACCTTCTCTTTCGGTTGTTGTGTATTTTTGTTCATCTTGAGACAGTTTTCTGCTGGAAAATTATATAGAGTAATCAATATTCTCTTCCATTGGTTGCACTAATATAGCTCCTAGCACAACACTCGATGCATCCACGTGTACACAGAATTCAATTTCCCAATTGGGGTATATAAGGATTGGTGCAGTACTGAGATTTTCCTTGAGTGTATCAAATGCTTTATCACACTCAGTTGTCCACCAAAATTCTTCGAACTTCTTTAGTAATTTCTCCAATGGTTCTTTGATACTGGCATGTCTTTTCATGAACCTAAGGTAGTACCCTATATTCCAAAGCATCCTACGCAACTCTTTCTCACTTGTTAGTGGAGGCATGTTCAGGATAACCACAACTTTAGCTGGGTCTACCAGGAATCCTTCCTGAAAAAAATATGGCCTAGAATATTTTCATGCGGTATGAAAACAATAAAATTCCTCGGGTTTAGAGACATATTTAACTATCAACATCTATCAAACATCAACTAGAGTATCCATACATTCTCCTTCAACAAATTGTATATCATCCAGTCGTCCATGTAGACTTCTAGGAATTTGTGTATGAAATCATGAAATGTTGCAATAACAATCCTAGATAAGACTGCATGGGAATTATTTAGGCCAAAAGGTATTACGTTATATGTGAATGAACCCCACTCAGTTATAAAATTGGTCTTCTTCTTTCCATCCTCTAAAATTCTTACATGGTGATACCTTGAGAATCCATATGTAAATGAATATGCTTCTTTCCCCGCAACTTTATCTAATACCTCATCATTGAACAATGTCGGAAATGGATCATGTACACATGTGACATTCAAACTCCTATAGTCTTTTGGGTATGTGTTATATTCTTTTCACATCTAGCTCTAGTGGAGAAATACAAATCTCAATTAGTAGCAAAGGCTTATTCTCCGGTTGAGGGAATTGATTTTGGTGGGATTTTTTCTCCTATTTCCAAGTTAACTTCTATAAGATTTATATTATATGTTTCAGTTTCATTTATTTTGAAGTAGAACATATGTATGTGAAGACAACATTCCTACATGGGGATCTAGAAGAATAAATCTATATGAAGCAACCAGAAGGCTTTGTTGTGAAGGAAAATAAGGAGATGGTATGCAAGCTGAAAAATTCCATGTATAGTTTAAAACAATCACCAAGGATATGGTATCAAAAATTTGATACTTGTATGTTGGGACTTGGCTTCACAAGAAGCAAAGAGGATCATGTCACACAGATAGCTTAGGTTGATGGATAGTTGGTCTAGACTATTGGTTGTCATTGATTTCAACCCTTGGAGAGTGATATTGTAGATTGATGTCAACCCTTGGAGAAATCTGGTAGCAAATTCTGGTAGAACAAAGGAATGGCTAAGGGAACCGAGTCTTTTTGAGGTATAAATTCATGAAGATCATTGAATTTATAGGTAAGACTATTCTATATGGATAGTATATGTCATGCCATTTCTGGTGATATATGGAATGTCACATAACTTCTCATGGTTAGAGAGTTATGGGCATATGAAGTTGGAGAACCCTCATGAGTTATATAGAATCCCCTAGAAGGTCAAAGAATTCAATTATTCTAGAATGAGTTATATAGAATCCCCTAGAAGGTCAAAGAATTCAATTATTCTAGAAGTTCCTAGAACAAGTGTACTAGTCAAATTGATGGTAACTAGGATTTAATCATGGGTATAGTTGTTTCATTAAAAAAATAATTAATAATAAATTAGTTGCAACAAGAAGTTGTGCATTTGGTAATTATGGGAAAGTAGGTGTGATGAGAAGATTGAATAGTCAAAGTGGTTGACCAAGAAATAAATTAAATAATAAAGTGGTTTCAACAACAAGAAGTTAGTTAAGGGAAAAGAAGTTATGAATTTAATAATTATAGAAAAGTTAGTTGCAACAAGAAGTTGTGATTAAAGATAAATTATTTAAATAATAAAGTAGTCAAAGTGATTTCAAAGAGAAATTATTTAAATAATAAAGTGGTTGCGGCAAGAAATTAGTTAAAGTGGTTGCAAAAGAAATTAGTTAAATAATAAATTTAGTTGCAACTAAGAGTGGAGAACTTACTATTTTTGGAAAGTGGTTAAGTTAAGTGGACAAAGTGGTTAAATGGAAAAAGTGGCTAAGTGGACAAAGTGGTTAAGTGGAAAAAAGGTGATACTTCTAGAGGAAGCTACTTGGAGAGTATAAATAAGAGAAAGGGTCTCCCATTAGAACCTATTGAATATCATTGAATATCTACTTTGTGAAAGGCTATTTTGGCAAGTATCATTGATAGAGAAAAAGTGCGACAGAAAAAGTGCGCAAAAAAAAGTGTGGTAGGAAAAGTGCAGCATGAAACATGTGGCAAAAAAAGTGCGATAGAAAAATCACGGTAGAAAAAGTGCAGTAGAAAAATTGCAGCAGGAAAAGTGAGACAAAAAAGTGAGGTAGAAAAAGTGTGGCAGGAAAATCATGGAAGAAAACGTGTGGCAGAAAAAGTGCAGTAGAAAAAGTGTGGCAGAAAAATCGCGGCAACAGATTTGCAGTAGCAAAATCACAATAGCAAAATCATGGCAGCATAATGCTACAAGAAGAAAAAAGTTTGTTGGTATAGGAAAGGCATAGGTACAGGTTGGTTACAAGACAGTGGCAGAGGTTGATTACAGGTTAGTGGCATATATTGGTATAGGTTTACAACAATATATCTCACAGTGACAGTGTGACAATGGTTCCTTCATTCTACTTATATTTTAGGGAGGTTGGATGGGGCAAGGATAGGTGGTTATAGCCACCTTCTGGTTGTAGCTAAAGAACATAAGATGTTGTAGCCTCCTTCTGGTTGTAGCCAAAGAATTGGGGTGTTGGTGCTTCCCTCAGATTTTAGCTTGATAACCTAGGGGGTCAAAGCCTCCTTCTAGTTGTAGCTAGAGAATTGGAAGTTGGTGCTTCCTTGAATGTAATTCTTGACATATAAGAAAAGCATTATGTGGTTTTCTCCCACAATGGGTTTCCACATAAATATTGGTGTATTGTGCACTGTGTGGATGTGTTTGTTATTTTTTATTATGCATTGATAAATGTTAATACTTATGACATAGTAAGATATTGATGATGAACAAATGAACATAGTTGAATAAGTAAAATAATATACTTTGTGGATTAAAGGATTAATAATTGGTATAATTTCTCATTATTGATTCAACCCCCCCTCTCAGTAATCCAACAGATCATTGTGTGTATTTTAAATTAATTGGTGAACATTTGATATATTTGGTCTTGTATGTGGATGACATGTTATTGATAGGAAACAACAAGGATATTATCCAGTATTGGAAAACTTGGTTGTCCTCTAGATTTGACATGAAGGATATCTATGCTTCAAATTTAATTTTGGGCGTGGAAATTAAAAGAGTGCGGAAAATGAGGAAACTCTAGTTAAATCAGACAAACATGTCGAGACAATATTACATAGGTTTAATATGCAGGAATGTAAACCGTTCAAGGTCCCTATTCATGTTGGTGTAAATTTATCTTCGGATCAGTGTCCCAAGACACATGAAGAGGAGGAGGACATGTCTCATCTTCGGATCAGTGTCCCAAGACACATGAAGAGGAGGAGGACATGTCTCATGTTCCATATGTGAGTGCAGTTGGTATTTCGTTGTATGCAATGGTCTATACTAGACCGGACATTTCACATGCAGTTGGTGTTTTGAGCAAGTATATGTCAAAACCAGGGAAGGAGCATTGGACAACAGTAAAAATGGTTTTTAGGTATTTGTGTGGAACTTCTAGCTATAGATTGTGCTACCAAGGAAGACCAGAATTGGATAGGGTGTTGGACATACATGGCTTTATGGATATAGACTGGGTTGGAGATATGGATCATAGGAGATCTACAAGAAGGTGTAGATTTAACCTATTTGGAGGAGAAATTAGTTGGATGAGAAAAAGACAGTTTGTAGTGGCACTTTCAACTATAGAATTTGAATACATGGAAACCACTCATGCAAGTAAGGAAGACATATGGTTACAAAGAATGTGTTCAGGTATTGGGTTGGTACAACAAGCTGTAAGGATAGATTGTGATAGTCAGAGTCCAATTTTTCTTGCGAAGAAACTGACTTATCATTCAAAGGAAAATCATATTGATATTCAATATCACTTTGTGATAGACATGGTTGAAGAAAAGAAAGTGTTGCTAAAAAATGTGGACAATTTGAAGAATGTTGTAGATTCATTAACAAATCTATGAGCACTGAGAAGTTCTCTTGGTGTATAGGATCCATGGGCATTACTATCATGGATTGTTGACTATGTAACCATGTAACCCCCTGTATGAAAATAAAACAAGTAGGGGAATGTTGGGTATGGGTTATATTATTTGCACGACTAGCTCTAGTGTCTTCTACGTTGCACCAGGCACGTAAGGGAGTTTGACGAATTGTTTCCTCGGGAAACATGTTGCATTTTTGCCTCATTTTTGCCTCATTTTTCGTGTCACCTTGATTTTCATGTCCATTGTTGGGTGCTTTTTTGACACATGGTTTTTACCGATGGTTTTCTATTTTTGGTTAATGAATTAGGGTTGTTGACTAATACAGGTCATTAGGTTAAGGTTTTGGATGTCATTGGATCCTATATGTACATTGTATTGTAAACAATGTATCTCTATGAATGAATATAGAATATGTTGGTTTTCTCAGTTTGAGTTTCTAGGGGAAACATATCTATGTAATGTGTGTATTTTCCATTGTATTTTTTTTTTCTTTTCTTGAAAATATGTTTGTAGTAAAATATTGTACAAGGTTAAAATATACATACTCAACACATACCTGAATGTACTTGGTACCATTTTTTCTCTATATGACTATGGGGATAATCCATTCTTCTTCTTCAATTAGAAATATTAGTCCTACCATAAGGATTTTGTCTATTTATATTTTGACCTTTTATTTCACCTTAGGATTGAGATGATATGGTTTGTGCTTCACCGATTTCGAGTCAGGTTTTAGCTCGATCTTCATCTCTCCCATGGTTCCCTTTATTCCTTTCATTTCTAAAAATGTTTTAGGGAATAGGTCTTTGTATTCTTGCAATAGACTTTGTATTTCATTCATGGTCTGCTCATCCTAGTAATCCCCTATAGAAGTTATCTTAGGACTCTCCTCACTTCCTATGTTTACCTTCTGCAACTTTAGAGGATTGGTATAAGTGCTACTTGTATGACTAGGTGTAGTGTCCTAGATTTCCCTAGTTCCCATAGTTTATTTAATATTGAGGTTCCTAAGTTCTTCTACTTCATTTGGTTCTCCTAGGTCCTTATCAAATTTGCAGCAGACTATAGAAAATCTTATAGGGTTGTGGTGTTGGCACAGGGGCATACTCAGGGTTCAATGCTTCAACAACGCACCAAAAAAACCCTAAATTTTGGCCCTTTTGGCAACACCTGCGAAGCAGATGAAGTCTCACCTGAGGTAGAGGAAGGGGGGGTTGCAGGAGTTAGGTTTCTACAACCAAGATAGGACACATATCTGTGATTATAATTCTTAACAGAGAACTTAGCCAAAAATATACATTAGTTCATGAGTCTTATTCACATTGCAGATCAAACCCTAAGTACAGAACAACGTAGTAATAATCAAGATCAAACCCTTAAAACCTCTTATAAAATAAAATTAGTTTATATCTATCATTCATTTACACCATTAAGCACTAATCTACAACATCAGATGCATTCATTATAACAACTTTTTTAGGAAAATCTCCCTGCGGACATGTAGATTGCCTCAAAGAGCTAGACCCTAAACTCTAAGACAGAAAGTGCTTAATGTGGACACTGACTTCCTTTCAAATCCCTACACGACGCTCTTCCGATCTCACGGTTGTTGACTAATACAGGTCATTAGGTTAAGGTTTTGGATGTCATTGGATCCTATATGTACATTGTATTGTAAACAATGTATCTCTATGAATGAATATAGAATATGTTGGTTTTCTCAGTTTGAGTTTCTAGGGGAAACATATCTATGTAATGTGTGTATTTTCCATTGTATTTTTTTTTTCTTTTCTTGAAAATATGTTTGTAGTAAAATATTGTACAAGGTTAAAATATACATACTCAACACATACCTGAATGTACTTGGTACCATTTTTTCTCTATATGACTATGGGGATAATCCATTCTTCTTCTTCAATTAGAAATATTAGTCCTGCCATAAGGATTTTGTCTATTTATATTTTGACCTTTTATTTCACCTTAGGATTGAGATGATATGGTTTGTGCTTCACCGATTTCGAGTCAGGTTTTAGCTCGATCTTCATCTCTCCCATGGTTCCCTTTATTCCTTTCATTTCTAAAAATGTTTTAGGGAATAGGTCTTTGTATTCTTGCAATAGACTTTGTATTTCATTCATGGTCTGCTCATCCTAGTAATCCCCTATAGAAGTTATCTTAGGACTCTCCTCACTTCCTATGTTTACCTTCTGCAACTTTAGAGGATTGGTATAAGTGCTACTTGTATGACTAGGTGTAGTGTCCTAGATTTCCCTAGTTCCCATAGTTTATTTAATATTGAGGTTCCTAAGTTCTTCTACTTCATTTGGTTCTCCTAGGTCCTTATCAAATTTGCAGCAGACTATAGAAAATCTTATAGGGTTGTGGTGTTGGCACAGGGGCATACTCAGGGTTCAATGCTTCAACAACGCACCAAAAAAACCCTAAATTTTGGCCCTTTTGGCAACACCTGCGAAGCAGATGAAGTCTCACCCGAGGTAGAGGAAGGGGGGGTTGCAGGAGTTAGGTTTCTACAACCAAGATAGGACACATATCTGTGATTATAATTCTTAACAGAGAACTTAGCCAAAAATATACATTAGTTCATGAGTCTTATTCACATTGCAGATCAAACCCTAAGTACAGAACAACGTAGTAATAATCAAGATCAAACCCTTAAAACCTCTTATAAAATAAAATTAGTTTATATCTATCATTCATTTACACCATTAAGCACTAATCTACAACATCAGATGCATTCATTATAACAACTTTTTTAGGAAAATCTCCCTGCGGACATGTAGATTGCCTCAAAGAGCTAGACCCTAAACTCTAAGACAGAAAGTGCTTAATGTGGACACTGACTTCCTTTCAAATCTATACAAAATAATGCATGAGGAGGAAGGAAAACAAAGTACCTTTTTATCGATGTTTGTCCCTGCATGCTCCGATTTGAGCTCCAATTTTCACTCCTCAACGAGCCCTGTAGACAAACAAAGTACGACCACTTCCTACTCTATTGGTATTAGCTTGAAAATAGATCTATCTATCAACGATAAGTTCATGTAAGATCAGACACAAACTAGAAAGAAACAGGCCAAGCATGTCATATTAATGAGAATAATGACAACAATACTTACAATCGTAGATGCAAATGCGACAGCTTCATCAAGTCCCCTTTATTTAACCCTTGCTTGAAACATCCACGACCTGGATGATAGCAGCTTCACTAATCACTTCTCCTTTAGTTGACTGTGTGTTTCCTATGAGATCATAGGTTTCATGCTAGCAATTATTCCCCCTTTTCACCATCATAGAGCCTGCTTATATAGGTCAAGAGAGGCTTAACCTCTTGAGGTATCTTTAGGGTAGGTTGAGGAATTCCCTCCTTAGATCAGGGATATTCTGATTGAACCAAGAATTCGAATGCAACTACCTTCCAAACTTGAAATATCCTCCACTTATTCTCCTCAATGGGCCAACCACTACCTAGATTAGACAACGCTCCCTTAAAAGGGGCATCAGGGTGCTATAGCTCTCCCTAGGAGGCTTAAGGGGAGTGCCAATGCTCTAAGGATGGATAGCACTCCTTCAGAGGGGAAGTTGGTCATTATAATTCTCCCTAAGCACTTATGGGGGAGTGCCAGTGCTCCTAAGGCTGATGTAGAGGAGTGCTCTCCTTCAAAACCCTAGTTTTAGAGCTCCTTTCAGGTGGCAAGAGTTCCTTAACTTCAGTTAATCATTCTCCCTCCTCCAAATCAAGTGTCTGAGGTATTATAAGTGCCTCCTTAGTGTCATCATCATGGAAGTATGATTTTTTTGATGTTTGTGACACTTGTGAACAATATGCGACACTTGCGACAGTTGTAAGGAACATGCGACACTTATCCAATTGAGTAATATTGACGTGTAACAGATTTCCCCCCAAAGCATGAAGTTATAAGATGAGAAATGATAACTAAAATTATTTGTAGACTTTCAAGCAAGGGTATAGACTCGGAGAACCTGACAGAAGCTGCACACAAACATCCAACAAATATCATAACATGTTTCAAAACCCAAGGCAGACATACCTATGCTTGGGTGATCAAGACTTGCAAGATATGGCCGCCATAAAATACACTGCGGATCCATAATTGTATTGGTAAAAAGGTATATCCACTGAAGATATAATGTTGATATATACTCTGATGACTCAGATTGATCGTAGCCATGAAGAATACACAGTGGATCTACGAGATGATAAGACATAGCCACGACCAATACAAAGTGGATCTATGTAACAGTGTATGTATCATTTGTCCAATAGAAACTCCTTCGCAACCTGGGAAAAACATATATCAAAGTGATCACTCAACCTAGGGTCTTCTTACCAATCCCAATATGGTACAAATCTAACCATGTGAATAGATGTCTTGATGTCAAACATTGCAGAAACCACTTGATTACCAGTCAATGGTGTGAACCGTTAACAAGTGCGAGGGAGATCACCATTAATGTCAATGATTCCCAAGGTACCCTAGTACATTCCAACGAATGTGAATAGATGAGTTGAGGTCAAACACCCATGGAATTATCCAATGTAAACCTACTATCAAATGTGAGGAGGCCTGCCATTGAGGCATGCAGGTCCCAAAGTACTAACTGGTTTCTAAGCCTCATTTCTGGATAATGTGTTGAAGTCGACAGGAATAGACTCGTCGAGGGAGGGATTTCATGTATCCCCCATCAATGACATGAAACAGACATAGATATGTAGTTGGTAGATCAAAAGAACATGGACTAACACAGGTTTTGAGGCAAGATATTTGGGATGGCTGACTCTCGAGGTAGATACTTCCCTTGAACACTGAGGCACAATAGCAAAACATGACATGGACCAAAACTTGATGATGCGGTGGACGTTGTGACTTGCGTCAGGTGATCCAAAGGAGTGAAAGGAACTCAAATTATTGGCTCAGTACAGAGGTTCAGCGGATTATGATGCATGCAAATGACAAAGTGTCTTGTTCAAGGGTGACTCTAAGAATTGCTTGGTAATGTTCTCAAAAGACTACTTGGCTTGCACTTTTCAAATTTTCCCCCATCCAGATAGATGAGTACCTCTTTTTGATTTAATGACCTCGAGGAGGATAACACATGCTTGATATATCTCACCTTCGGTAAGTTCCTCTTCTTTTGTTTAATGAACCAGAAGAAGTAAGGGTTTGGTCCCATATGGGCCTGTCGATGTGTGTTTTAGCGAGTCTAAAGATAGAAAACTTGAAGGTTTTTCGGGATTATAGAGTTTGGAAAAACACTTAAAAGAGAACTCTCTCAGTTCCTTTTTCATATAGTAGTCTAACGAGACCGAAAAAGAGATAAACTATCACTTGAAAGACGCCCTTTCAAACCTTTTAATGAGCATGAAAGGAAGCAAGATCACTCGACGATATTTTCATATTTAGAGAGTCTGAAAAGAGTTTAAAGATTACTCCAGGGGGGTTCCTTTTTCATGTGTCCATGCGGGTCCGAAAAAGAGATAAAAGTCTACCCGGTGCGTTCTCATATTTTTAAGCTTGAGAACAAACTAAGACTATGCTCATGAGTGCGACAGGGTAAATAATAGATCAGAACTGCCAGGAAACCTGCAATGTCAAAAATACAATCCAAAGATTTAGTGATGCCATGATATTGTTAGAGAAACCCATACATGACTATACCTTATAAAAAATGGAAATTTATAAATAGTGATATAATGAAAATTCCATTTACCATTTCATTTTTCACAAGGATTTGGAGTAGTGGAGATTCTCATTTTGGAGGTAGATCTTTTTCTGCTTGATATCGGAGCTACGGTTGACCGTTTCTCTCACCATTTGGACCAGGTAGATGTCCATCTCCGCTTCTTTCAAACACATGGCTTAATATTCATTTTTATAGCAACATTTAATTTAAAAGATGAAGTCCTAAGTCACCCCAAAAAGATCAAATCGACCTCTTTTAGAAGTGATGGGAATTAGATATTCTTTGTGCAAAAACATTTTAGAAAGTGATGGCCATCATGCCAACGCCTTAATACCTAAGTGGATGGGTCGTTTTTGTCAAAGAACCCATGAGAAATTCTCACATATGCCCATGCAGCCATAATAGAAATCGTTTTCATTTAAAAACGTTTTAATTGTTGTGTGATGATTGTTAAATGGCAAAGAGAGGGCATGGTGATTATAAAAGAGGGTGTTGTATTTTTAAACAATGTGGGCATTTGATTTCATGTTTTAAATTGTTTTTAAAAATTGTCGAAATTGCCAAAACGTTGAAATAATGAAATTCGTTATTTTTTTGTTTTGTAGGTGATTTCGGCGACCATGATCGAGTGGAAAGAAAGAGAACATGAAATAGATGACTTATATGCCTTTCATATTCCTTGCATGTGGGCCACATTGAGAGCTTTTGGCTTACTAAAATTCTTCAAATTGAAAAAAATGAAGAAGAAGATTTTATTGCTTGAGCACATGATAGGCTTATGGGATGTCGCAGAGCAAGGATTCTGAATTGGCACATAGCTTCTAACCATTGAGTTGGAAGACATGTATTTCTTTATTGGCCTCTCAAAAAGAGGGGTTCCCATATCTTTTTTCAGGCAGAGGGTGCTACCTAAGAAAGTGGACTTGTATCTAGCATGTCACTGTGTCCCAGAAGAAAGACTAGTAGGGGGTAGAATCCCTATCAAGGATATCCGAGAGCTACCCCTCTGGTCCATTTTGTTTTCCATCATGAGCATGATAGGTAGTACTAGTGCACATCTGGCATCAATATCACAGGTGGCTTATGGTGTACAATGCTTAGAGCCAACACTGTTCAACTGGAGTGCAGGGATCCTTCATAATGTGAAGGAATAGGTTTCACGGTGCAGGATGGGATAGAAACAGTTTGGTTATGGATCTTTTCTGGTCTCATTTTTCTTAGATCGCATCCCCCAGGTGTAGCCTCAGATAGCACAAGCAGTGCGACCAGTGGACCAACCACGAATGGAGAGGTGGACTAGTCTGTCTCCGAGGCTAGTAGCGGAGTCAGAGTTTTATTTCACTGGTGATTTCTTTGCTTGGATGAGATGAAAGTATCTCTGGATAGGGGACTTCCCATATGCTGAGGTGGATTTCTGTGGTAGCATGGATTTAATTTTACCCATGGGGGAAGATTTGGATGCGTCAGGTAAGAGACTGAGCAATACCTTGTCTAGTTTTTGTTTTTTAAGTTTTTAATGTATATATATATTTTTGGGTATATAGAAGAGTTTTTTAAAAGATGTATTTCTTTTTAACATGGAGACAAGGGAGCAGTGTGCCCGGTCAATATACCGATACTAGGTCATCATGGGGGTGCTCCGGTTGTAGCAAATCTGAGAGTGCCAATGATAGGTCTCCGGGAGGTTGAAAGAAACCTCCAAGGCCTCATGATGGGCATTCCTCCTCTACGGAGGGGAGAAGTTCCTTTACATCTGCAGAGGCACACTATGGGAGTGCCATAGAGTGTCAATTCTCTACTGAGACATGTAGTGCATGCAGTGATATGTTACTCGCAGCACAATGTAGTGCAAGGAGATTAGAGTCTCTCTTGTGATCGTATTTTTGTATGCCTTGTCAGGCGATGTTGTATGGGTGTAAAGACCCAACATTTTTCTCTTCTACATACTTTTTGATGTAATCAAAACATTTCAGTCATGCCATATATATATATATATAGAGTTCCGAGTTTTTACAATGCCAAATTATTTGAACATGATGATGTCTGTGATGTGTTTTAATTTACATGTGATGTACAATTTTGCTTTCCTTAAATATTATATGTGGACGAGATACCGATCCATGATGTAATTAGCTAACGAATATGAAACATTGTTGAGTTCTCTTGGAATGTGTCTATATTAAATATAATCAAACATTCGTTCAAGACGTTGAATTTGCAGGTGGAGACGTAGTAGGATAGGATTACGGATAGCGTATATACTGTTGAGTTGATAGACCACGAGTTGGGAGTCTAAGTAAATAATGATATGAGAGATACCTAGGGAGGAGGCTTGGGTCAAAAGGTCGATGACAGTGTGATATTTTTCCATGTTGTTGGTCACTGGTCCTAAGAAAATACCTCCTAAACTCACCACCTCATCAAATTGGTAAATGACCCATGCTGCCAAAGCAATGTTCTAGGTATGTCGACTAGAGCCATCCGCAAACCCGAAAAATATAGGAAAGGAAGACATCATCTGTGCATGAAAACACAAGCACAGTCATGAGTGGAAAAGGTAAAAACTCAAGCACGCGAAAGAAACAGACACACCAAACTAAAATACAATAATGTACAAAGTACAGATGCTAGGTGATCTAGGCATAGTACTTTTTGAGGTAAAGCCCATTCCGAGGCTCTCCTAGGGAAATTCCATCATGATCTACTAATTCGTAGGCACCTCTGTGTAGAAAAAATTTCACGATGTAAGAACCATGCCACAGAGGTTCTAACTTACCTGTCCACAATTTGTCATGAGCTTGGTCATAGACGAGGACTAAGTCTCCTTCTGCAAAAGTCCAAGGATGGACGGATTTGTCATATTGATTTTTAATTCGTTTCTAATGTGCCTCATTGACAAGAGTGGCATCACGACGTGTTTCATCCAGCTTGTATAGATATAAGAAATGTTCTTCTTCGGAAGAAGTATGGGGTAGGGGTTCTACTTTAATTTTTAGTGATGGAATATCACACTCGATTGGTAGAACATCTTCGATGCCATACACACACTGGAAAGGAGTAAATCTAGTTGCGGTTTTCATGGAAGTGCGATAAGCCCAGAGAGAGGAAAAGAGTTGTAGATGCCATGATGTCTTGTTTTCCCCTACCATGTGTTAAATCATGGTTTTCAGGACTTTGTTGATGGCCTCAACTTGTTCATTGTCCTGAGGGTAGTAAGGGGATGATTTTTCATGGTGAAAACCCAATTTGACATGCAGTTCGCTCATCATTTGGTTCTTGAAGTGTGCATCATGATCAGTGATAATGGCACGTGGTACACCAAAATGAGTTATGATATGGTTGAAAAGAAATAAAGCTATGGTATGACCATCGTTCATAAAGGTAGGCGTAGCCTCAGCCCATTTGGTAAAGTAGTCGACGACGACTATTATATAATCGTGCCCCCCAGCTGAGGTAGGCTTACATTGCATGAAATTGATACCCCACTTGGCGAAGGGGTCGATGGAGATAATGGGGTGTATCATAGTAGGGTGGGTGTGTGCCTTCTTGTTAAAGACTTGGCAGGGTGGGCATTTTTTGAAGGCCTCGATACAATCTTTGAAAATCGAGGGCCAAAAGCAGTCGTCATGTAGGATTTTTGGGGCTATGGCCATCCCAGAAAGGTGATCGCCACAGGCACCAAGGTGAAAATCATTCAGAACATGTTTATTCTCTTCATGAATCAGACATCTTCGAAGGATAGTTTCAATACCACGATGATACAAGGTGTCGTGGACGATAAGATAATGACAAGAGTGGTGATGAATACGTCGACGCTCTTCATGAGAAATGTTAGGCTGAAAGCGTTGGGTTTGGAGGTAAAGAAGGATATCTCCGTACCAAGGATTAGAGGTGCTGATGAGGAAAAGAGATTCATAGGGGAGAGAATCTCTAGGTTTGATGTCTTCATTAGCACGAGGGAGAGCACAGATAAGCTCTGCGAACACCAGGGATTTTTTGGCTTTGGACTTCGTAAATTCAAGATCGAATTCCTGAAGGATAACGATCCATTTAGAATACTTGCCCCCAAGTACTTGACATGTCAAGACATGGTACATGGGGTTGGATTCCACAATCACCATGGTGGTGCATAATAATATGTAGTGGCGGAATCTCTGGACAGCGATAACGGCTGTCCGAGCCAGTTTCTCTACATGTGAATATCAGAGTTCGGGTCCAGATAGACTCTTGCTCAGGTAATAAATCACATGTTCTTCACCATTGAGGTCCTCTTGAACTAACACCATTGCAATAGTGGAATTGGAGGTGACCAAGTAAAGGATGTAGTTCTTTGTATACTCCAGAGGGTGCAACAAAGGTGCGTGGGTCAAGGCGTGCTTGAAAGCATCAAATGACTATTGGGCGGTATCATCCTAGATGAAAGGGGTGTTTTTCTGTAGTAACTGCATGAATCCTTTAGTTATCTCGGCATAGTTGCAAATGAAACGACGAAGGAAGTTTGCTTTGCCTTGCAAACTTTGGAGTTGGGTTAAATTGGTAGGTGGGGGTAAGGCTAGAATGGCCTTAATCTTTAAAGGATCCACCCTGATCCTGTCTTTAGAGAAAATGAAACCGAGGAGTCGATCGGATTCGACAGCAAAAATGCACTTATGTGGGTTCAAGAAATTATGGTAGAACTGACATCGAAGAAAAATAGCCCGTAAGTGATCAACATGATCAGATCGATTGGATGAGTGGGCAGGTAAGTCGTCGAGGTAAGGCTCTGCGATATGCTTGATATTGTGGAAAGAGTACGACATGGCCCACTAGAAAGTTGCACCAGCATTTTTTAGACCAAAAGGTAGCTTTCGATAGGTGAAAGTTCCCCATGGGCAGATAAAGGTTGTCTTATGTTGATTAGCAACTAAGATTCCATTCTGGTTATACCCAGAGAAGCCATCCATGAAAGAGAAGATTACACTCCATGTGCAATTATCAATGATTTGGTCGATGAAGGGCATAGGGTAGTTGTCCTTTGGACAAGCTTTGTTGAGATCTCGATAATCAACACAAACATGGATGGTTCCTTATTTTTTGGCAACCGGAACAAGGTTGGAGACCCATTATGTCAAAGGGACAGGATAGATAAAGCCAGATTTTAGAAGTTTCTCAACTTCTACCTTTATAGCTACGATTTTCTTGGGATGAACCAGGCAGAGTTTTTGTCGAATAGGTTTCGCACCAGGGTAAGTCTTGATTTCGTGCACGATGATCGAAGGGTCGATCCCTAGCATTTCCTCGCAGCTCCAAGCGAAGACATTGCGGAATTCTTTAAACAAAGCAGTGTAAGAGACCACTTCTTTAGGTGTGCAATTAACACCAAGGTTAATGTTTTCCATGACACCTTCTTTGATTGAAATATCAATAATGATCATGGTAGAGATATTACCCATATTCCCCTCAGAGAGAGTATCTTGTGTGAGGATAGGAGATTGCAGAGCATCGGTAACATCGAGAGGGAGGACAGAGTGTATGTCTTGGTGAATTTCTTCCAAAGGCAGAAGAAAAGAGGATCGATGATGGTTAACATCCCAATGTAGATCATCAATACTAAGCATTTCCATAATAGATTCGTCAGAAGGGAAAATTTGGGAAATGTAATCGATTGCAGATGATAGGGAATCCAACCATGAAGGAACCGAGTAGGCATCAGGTTCCAACAAATGTGGGTTGTTCAGAGAGGGAGAGGTAGATTGAATAGCTACGTATGCAGCCTCAGCTAGGCTAAGTGGCATGGTGTCACTGAGAACATCGAATTCCAGAGGACTAGGTACAATCCAGGGATCAGATGATTCCAAGGATTGATAAGGCATAGTCGAGATCATATTGACGATGACAATATGATGCACGGTAGGTGGAAGTGGTGTAGGGAAAGTACCCATAAGGCTAGAATCTTTCAATAAGCCAACACCAACACTTTCATACGTAATTGGGTGGTCTCCCAAAAAAGGAATGTTTTTGGTAATAGGGACGCGAGCGTCGGGTGTACATAAATCGAGTTGATCGACAGTGACAATTTTTCCTTGATGAGGGAACTGTACACATCAAAACACTGACGAGGAGATGACAATCATAGTGTAGAACCAACTTATTCCAAGTAGTAGGTTGTAATCAAGGGGGGCATAAACCACCTCGACATCAATGGTAACAGTTTTTCCGCCCAACTGAATGGATAAGGATTGTAACAATCCATGAGGATGAAAACCTCATCCATCGAAAGTGCGTAACATCGTGGGGGATTTGTTAAGGGTAGGTGATTTTAAGCCTTTCCAACAAGCTAGAGACATGACACAAGTAGAGGCTCCCTCAGCCAAGATAGTTCGGTGGATTTGTTGATTGTGAACAACAACATCGATTTGTAAAGCTAACTAGTGGGAGAGTCGGGGTTGATGATCATCCAGATTAAACATGAGTTTATTTGATGACTAAGGATCAAAAGCATCGATAGCAGCTAATAGCATTCTACGTTGGCTAGGACAATGTTGTAGAACTTCCAAGGTGGACATAGCACACATTGCTTGAGCCAGATCTTCTACAATGTTGTAGTTTTGGGCAGCCCGTGAATTGGGATTGAAGGTAGTGTTACACATCAAAATTACTCACTTTGATAGTTTCACAAGTGTCATCATTACAAAGGTCGCAAGTGTCTCATTTTTCTCACAAGGTCACAAGTGTTGCCTATTGCTCACAAGTGTCACAAACATCAAACAAAGCATACTGCCATGATGCCTATGTCATTCCTATAATGACATGAGAAGGACACTTGAAACACCTCAAATATTTGATTTGGAAGAGGAGAAATAATTCAACAAGCTTGCAAACCTTTTTCCATCTAAAAGCACCTCAAAAACTGAGTTTTTGGAGAGGAGCACTCCCCTATACCTCTTATGGGAGTGTTGGTGCTCCCCCTTACACTGTCATGGAGCATTATAAAGCTCCCCTGGGCCTTTTGAGGGAGCATTATAGATTTTGAGAGTGTTGGTGCCCCCCTAAAGCCTACTAGGGAGTACTACAATGCTCTGATGGCCCTTTTGAGGGAGCACTACCTATTCTGGGAAATTGTTAAGATGTTGAGATGAATGGGGGAAGCATCTTTTCATTCTTGGAAGGTAGTTGGATTCGAATCCCTAGTCCAAGCATGATCCTATGGAAGATCCTCAACTGAAAGAGGAAAATCCTCAACTTCCCCAAGGATATCTCAATTGGTTAAAGCCTCTCCAAGTCTATATAAGCAAGCTTTCTAATGATGAAAGGGGACTGAAAAGGAGAATCACACCAAACTTATGATCTCATAAGTGGTGCTGGAATGGGGGAAGAATTGCTAGCATGAAACCTATGATCTCATAGGAAACATACAGTCAACCAAAGGAGAGTGATCAATGAAGCTGTTGTCATCCAGGTTGTGGATCTTTTGAGCAAGGGTTAGACAAAGGGGACTCGACGAAGCTGTTGCATTTGCATCTACGATTGTAAGTATTGTTGTCATTATTCTCATTAATATGACATGCTTGACATGTTTCTTTCTAGTTTGTGTTCGATGTTACATGAACTTATCATTAATAGATAGATTTTTTTTCAAGCTAATATCAATAGAGTAGGAAGTGTTCGTATCTTGTTTGTCTACAGGACTCAGCGAGGAGCAAAGGGTCAAAGCTCAACTCGGAGCGTGCAGGGAAAAACGTCGATAAAGAGGTACTTATGTTCTCCTTCCTTATCATATGTTAGTTTGTACATATTTGAAAGGAAGTCAGTGTCCACGTTAAGAATTTTCTATCTTAGAGTTAAGGTCAAGATCTTTGAGGTAATCTGCCTGTTTGCAGGGAGATTTTCCTACAATAGAAACTAGCGACTCCACTGGGGAGATAGCCTCAAATCAAAATTTATTGTTTTGATTTCTCCTCATTGACCTTTTTCTACCCCTTGATTGTTTAAAACCTATTTCACTCCTCTTTTGATTGGTTTCATGAGTTGATTGGCTCCCTACCCTATCATACTCAGCCTAATTGTCGAGATTGAATTGCAATTTTTGGAATTTTTGACATTTTGGGGAGTTTTTGAACTTGGCACCCCTGTCCTTGTGTTAACGGAGCACCAATGCTCCCTAATAGCCTTACACAGAGCACTATAATGCTCCTTTCCTTTGGCAATAGAGCGCCAACCCTCCTATTGTCGTATTATTCTGCCTGGGATCCCCCTCTTACACAGGGGTTACGCATGAGGTCGCATTCGGGTGAGCTATGGAGACTAACCCTCCATGGTTTAACTGTTTGTGGTGGTCATATCGTATTATGGGGATCGCTTAAAGGTAAATCCACAATTACTGCATGGAAGCCTTTTAGTTGTCTTCGGGCTCGATACCCTGCCCGTACATTCGGATCAGACTATCGACTGTTCCTACCCAGGGGATGACTACAAGTTGGTGACCTTAGTAGCCATAATATTTAGGGTCTCACACAAGGTGACGGTGAAGGGAAGTCTCACTGTACCTGGAACAGACGTTGGTCAAACTCACTCGGGCTCCTTGGAGGGTAAATCCACAATTACTGCATGGAAGCTTGCACCAAGGCATAAGTCCGTTAAGTAGGTCGCCAACGTAACTGATCCACCCTCTCTATCCCCGCCCCTTCCTATTTTGATCTCATGATGTTGGATTTCATCACCAACTAGTGGTTTCATCATAGGAAGGTTTGTTTGATTGATTGCTTCTTAGATTCTTAGCGTGTGTTGTTTGTTTTACTTAGTGGACCTTAAGTCAAGTCAGTGTTAATAGCATCGAATCCTGGGAGTACCACTGGAGGAACCCCTTCTCCTGGGGAACCTTATACCTTTCCTTCATTTGGAAACTTTGGTCCTCCATGTGTTGCCACACTGAGTCTTCCAGGACTCACTATTGGATTACCAGTTTGGTTGTTCCCCACTCCGGTGATCCCGAATCCTCCCAATGTTTCAGTTGCACCTAATAATTTGGATGTCAATACACCTCCCACACATCAACCTCATGTTGACTTTTCTCCTTCTTCGTCCATCAAGTCTCCTTCCATTTCTCCTTCTTCGCCTAGTGAAATCTCTACAACAAGTAGCCAGGTTGATCAGAAGAAGAAGAAATGAAAAGAGAAGAAGAAGAAGAACCTGAAAAGGATGAAGGCCCCAACAACATTAGATGTTGGCTCTAAGAAACCAGTTACCGTTAATAGTACTAGGAGTGTTGATGAGGTCAACAAGATTAGAATGAAGAATCCAAAACCCAAATTCCCTTGCAGCCTTTGTAAGGGTGACCACTTTCTAAGGGATTTCCCCGATCTTACCCAAGTCTTAGAAATGTGGTCCTCCATGTCATCGGCCTCTGTTGGTCATGTCGATGATACCTCGTCAACTAGTGATGTTCAGGTTGGTAAGAAGAAGAAAACTGTCAAGTTCCCTTGCATGTTATGTAAAGGTAATCATTACTCTCACCTTTGTCCTCGCATGGATGAGGCTTCTTCTCTTTTGGAAAAAATTCAAGTTCCAAAAGGTTATCATAAGCTTTCCTCCGACCCATCATTGGTTGATGGATTGGTCAATCTGGTTCCATCCCTGGTCAGTCCAGTTGATCAGATGGTCAATCGAGTTTCCTCGTCGATTGAACCACAAACCCAAGTAGTTGATCCAGTTCCTTCATCGATCAGCCCCGCTCTTCATCAAAAGACTGACACCAAAGTGGTCGATCTGTTTTCATCCTTAGTCGATCCCACTCTCCTGTTAGAGAGTGACACCAAATCGGTCGATCCGTTTCCACCCGTAGACCCAATTCTTCCTTTGGAGAATGAAACTCAAGTGGTCGATTCGGTTTCACCATCGATTGATCCCATTCCTCCATTGAGGAATGATAAAGTGATTGATCCAGTCCCTTCCTCGGTCAGTCCCACTCTTCCTCTGAAGAGTGCCAAAGTGGTCGATCCAGTTTCACCATTGGTCGATCCCATTCCTCCATTGAGGAATGTCAAAGTGAATGAACCAGTCCCTTTCTTGGTTAGTCCCACTCTTCCTCTGAAGAGCGCTAAAGTGGTCTATCCAAGTCCACCATTGGTTGATCTGATCCAATCATCGATCGATCCTAATCTCCTTCTAGAGAGTAAACCCAATACTACCCATGTTTTTCTCGTTAATACAGACTCTACAGTGCCGGGAGGCATTCATTCTTCTCCTGTGAAACCCCCTCCAAGTACTGAAGACATCCTTTTTCATTGGGATGCACTAACTAGACCTCATCTTCCCTCTCACATTCCTTTCCAGATTATAGTACAAGTTCATGGTCGGGATGTTCCTCAAACACTAATAGATGAAGGTGCCTCTATTAGTATTTTGTCTTCTGTTGCTTGGTACGCTTTGGGTTGTCCGCAGCTTGCACCGGTTACACAGAATATGTTAGCTTTTAACAGAAGAACTAGTCAACCTTTAGGGATCCTTCCTCAGTTTCCTATAACTTTGGGAGGGAAAACTGTATTTATCGATGTCATGGTAGTCCGAGACCACTTGGATTTCTCTTTACTCCTTGGGCGGGATTATTTCTATGCTATTAAAGCTCTTGTATCCACCCTTTTCCATGTGATATCTTTCCATCACGATGGAATAATTGTGACTATTGATCAAATTTCATGCATTAGCCCTGACTGGGTTACCTCCCTAAGTGGTTCTTATATGTAGACAGTATCACCCCTGCCACATGTCAATTATGTGGCGTTGTCTCCCATGACCTCAACTTCCGATGATTTGGATCCAGTAGTTGACATGGTGATCTCTTCGGTGGGGTTATTGGAGCCTGATCTCCTTTCCCCTGTCACGACCCTCGACATGTGTTCCTTCCAGAGTGATTTTCTTCCATCCGATGAAGATCTATTGGAAGCCATGACTTAGTTTTATCCCTTGACATGGTAACCTTCCAGAGCGTTATCCTCTTGGATGCCATGATCAAGAAGCAACCATGAGCATAGTTTCTCTTCTCTATGGAAAGCTCATTAAAAAATGAAACAGAGGTAACGAGCACAGTTTCTCTTCTCTGTGGAAAGCTTGTTAAAAAATTAAACAAAGGTCTTGAGTATAGTTTTCCTCTCTGTAGCAAGCTCATTAAAAAATGAAACAACAATCTGGGGATCGAACTTGGAACCTTGAGCATAGTTCTTTTCCTTTGTCAATCTCGTTAAAAAATGAAACAATCACCTCTCCCTTCAAGTTGAGTCTTTCACCAGATCTTGTAGATGTCGAGTCGAGTCTTTCATTAGGTCTTGTTTTTGAACCTTCATTTCATCCACCTCTATCCTTTTTATCCATCTAGCATAGAAATTGGTGACTACCTAAAAGTCGGTGAATGAATTGAAGCTCGGGGGGGCATGTCTCCAGCCTTTGATGATCATTTTGGAGTCAAGCCACCAGCTTTCAAGCTGGGGGCATATTGAGCTTAGTCTTTGTTCTTTCTCGTGCTCATAAATACATGAGAATGCGATCGGGTAAACTTTTATCTCTTTTTCAGACCTGTACGGATACACGAACACATGAAAAAGGAACCCCCTAGAGTCATCTTTAAACTCTTTTCAGACTCTCTAAATATGAAAAGATTGTCGAGTGATATTGCTTCCTTTCATGCTCATTAAAAGGTTTGAAAGGGTGTATTTCGAGCGATAGTTTATCTCTTTTTTAGTCTCGTTAGACTACTGTACGAAAAAGGAACTGAGAGAGTTCTCTTTTAAGTGTTTTTCCAAACTCTATAATCCTAAAAAACCTTCGATTTTTCTGTCTTTGGACTCATTAAAGCACACATCGACAGGCCCACATGGGACTGAACCCTTACTTCTTCCAGTTCATTAAAAAAAGGAAGAGGAACTTACCGAAGGTGAGTTATATTGAGCATGTGTTATCCTCCTCGAGCTCATTAAATCAAAAAGAGGTACTCATCTATCTAGATGGGGGAAAAAATTGAAAGAAGCAAGCCAAGCAGTCTCTTGAGAATATTATCCAGCAATTCTTAGAATCTCCCTTGAACACGACACTTTGTCATTTGCACGCATCATAATCTGTTGAACCTCTGCACTGAGCCAATCCTTTGAGTTTATTTCACTCCTTTGGGTCACCTGACGTAAGTCACAGCATCCACTGCATCATCAAGTTTTGGTCCATGTCATGTTTTTGTTGTTGTGCCTCAGTGTTCAAGGGAAGTATCTGCCTGAAGAGTCAGCCATCCCAAATATCTTGCCTCAAAACCTATGTCAATCCATGTCCATTTGATCTACCAATTACATCTCTATGTCTGTTTCATGTCATTGATGGGGGATACATCAAGGCCCTCCCTCAACGAGTCTATTCCCATCGACTTCAACACATTATCCAGGAATTAGACTTAGAAACCAGTTAGTAATTTGGGACCTACATGCCTCAATGGTAGGCCTCCTCACATTCGACGGTAGGTTTACATCATTGACCTATGATCGGATGATTCCATGGATGTTCAACTCCAACTCATCCATTCACATTTGCTGGAATGTACTAGGGTACCTTGGGAATCATTGACATTAATGGTGATCTCCCTCGCGCTTGTTAACAGTTTACATCATTGACCGGTAATCAAGTGGTTTCTGCCATGTTCGACATCAGGACATCTATTCACATGGTTAGATTCGTACTACATTGGGATCGGTAAGAAGACCCTGGGTTGATTGATCACTTTGATATATACTTTTCCCAGGTTGCGAAGGAGTTTCTTTTGAACAATGACACATATACTGTTACATAGATCCACTTTGTATTGGTCGTGGCTATGTCTTGTCATCTCGTAGATCCACTGTGTATTCTTCATGGCTATGATCAGTCCGAGTCATCAGAGTATAGATCCACATTGTATCTTCCATGGCTATACCTTTTTATCAATACAATTATGGATCCGTAGTGTATTTTATGGCAGCCATATCTTGCAAGTCTTGATCACCCAAGCATAGGTATGCCTGCCTTGGGTTTTGAAACATTTCATGATATTTGTTGGATGTTTGTGTGCAGCTTCCGTTAGGTTCTCCGAGTCTATACCCTTTCTTGACAGTCTACAAAGCATTTCAGTTATCAGTTCACATCTTCTAACTTCATACTTTGGGGGGCAATCTGTTACACATTGAAATTACTCACTTTGATAGTGTCACAAGTTTCGTCATTACAAAGGTCGCAAGTGTCACATTTTTCTCACAAGGTCGCAAGTGTCGCATGTTGCTCACAAGTGTCACAAAAATCAAACAAAGCATATTGCCATGATGACTATGTCGTGCCTATAACGACATGAGAAGGACACTTGAAACACCTCAAACAATTGATTTGGAAGAGGAGAAATGAGTCAACAAGCTTGCAAACCTTTTTCCATCTGAAAGCACCTCAAAAACTGAGTTTTTGGAGAGGAGCGCTCCCCTATACCTCTTATGGGAGTGCCGATGCTCCCCCTTACACTATCAGGGAGCATTATAAAGCTCCCCTAGCCCTTTTGAGGGAGTGCTATAGATTTTGAGAGTGCTGGCACCCCCCTAAAGCCTACTAGGGAGCGCTACAACACACTGATGGCCCTTTTGAGGGAGCGCTACCTATTTTGGGCAATTGTTAAGCTATTGAGATGAATGGGGGAAGCATCTTTTCATTCTTGGAAGGCAGTTGGATTTGAATCCCTAGTCCAACCATGATCCTAGGGCATATCATCAACTGAAGGAGGAAAATCCTCAACTTCCCCAAGGATATCTCAAGTGGTTAAATCCTCTCCAAGGCTATATAAGCAAGATTTATAATGATGAAAGGGGACTAAAAAGGAGAATCACACCAAACTTATCATCTCATAAGTGGTGCTGGAACGGGGGAAGAATTGCTAGCATGAAACCTATGATCTCATAGGAAACATACAGTCAGCCAAAGGAGAGTGATCAGTGAAGCTATTGTCATCCAGGTTGTGGATCTTTCGAGCAAGGATTAGACAAAGGGGACTCGACAAAGATGTCGCATTCACATCTACGATTGTAAGTAATACTGTCGTTATTCTCATTAATATGACACGCTTGGCCTGTTTCTTTCTAGTTTGTGAACTTATCATTAATAGATAGATCTGTTTTCAAGCTAATATCAATAGAGTAGGAAGTGGTCATATCTTTTTTATCTACAGGACTCAGTGAGGAGCAAAGGGTCGAAGCTCAACTCAGAGCGTGCAGGGAAAAACGTCGATAAAGAGGTACTTCTGTTCTCCTTCCTTCTCATATGTTAGTTTGTACAGATTTGAAAGGAAGTCAATGTCCATGTTAAGCATTTTCTATCTTAGAGTTAGGGTCAAGGTCTTTGAGGAAATCTACTTGTCCGCAGGGAGATTTTCCTACAACAGGTAGATTTCTGAATGGTTCTCTTGGGAGGGCGTAAAATGGAGTCAAACGAAGGTTTATCAATCTGAAGTGGACCGGATGGAGGGCTAGAAAATGGAGGACTAACGGAAGATGGTAATGGTTCCGGTACGGAACCATTAGTAGTCTTCGACTTATCAGGTTTAACTAGCATGTCATATGTCGCAGTGCGAGTGGTCATATTAATCTCATTAAACATGTAAATATGGGCACTTGTCGAGGCCTCATCATGGGATTAGTTGGAATTGCCCCCTGTAGTGGGGGTTTGGGCAACCAAATATTGCTACTATGGAAAAGGTTGAGTAAGCATAGTGGGTTGTGAATTTCCTTTAAAAAGTTTGGCCACTTCATCACGATGTGGATAGTCTCGAGTGTAGTGATATTCACCACAAATGAGATATGGTAACTTCAGTTTCCATTGTGGTTGTTTTTCGACAGCAGGGGTTTGCAGTTGATTTTTTGGTTGTTTGTTATTATTGGTTTTCTTTGGTTTATTTCTCGCTTTCTTCTTTCCCCCGAGTTGTTGTGAAGGGGTCGATTGGAATGCATTCACCTTAGAGACCTGACTTTGAGGGGGGGTAGAAGAGGGTGTGGTCGGACTGGGAGCAGTCGTCGAAGTGGGCCGCTGAGTTATTCCAGTTGAATGGAAAGTAGATTGGGTTTTGACGGAGACAATAACTCCATCTGCGTGCGAGGCAGACAATGGTTTGGATGGATTGTTAGTGGCATGGGTAGCATTTGGTATCAACTTGTATAGAGTACCAGACTATGAATAAACTAAGTCCAAGTATTGAGCTTGGGCAATAGATTCTTCCTCGGTGACTACACCACCCATGGCAACATCACGAGTGATCTGGGGTAACAATGATTTAGTGAACCATTTCACTAATAATTGGTCAGGAATGACCTCCTTGATTAGCCTTTGTCGTCGTCTCCATTCATGAATATGATCGAAGATGTGTATGGAAGTTGTCTGATGAAGGGAGGTCAATAGTTCAGTACCCGTTTCGTATTGAATGGGTAGTTGGAAGTGTGTGAGGAAGGACATGGCGAGGGAGTTGAAGTCATGAAAAGAGGCACGTGGTAATTCAATATACCATTTCACTGCAGAACCCGTAAGCATTCGTTGAAAAAGACGCAAACGTATAAAATCATCCATGAGGGAGTTGGATGAACACCACAAATGGAAAGTCATCACATGGTTTTTTGGGTATTCTCTAGACTTTCCATCAAATTTTGGGATATCGGAAGGAATTTTAGCTGGAATAGCTAGCCAAACCGAAGAATGATAAATAGGATCATTCGTTAACCAAGACAAGTCTAGAAGGTCCAGGGTTACTAGAAAAGGTAGTTGTCGATTAACCTGTGGGTAATACTGGTGTGGCATGGGGACACCAGTGGGCCCATACATTGGGTTATGGGGATAATTATAACTAGTGGGACCTCTCATATGAGGTTGGTGTTGACCAGGGTACACAGGATTTGAGGTGTTTTGAGAAACATGTGCGAGCGAAGGATAATCTGATGGGTTTTGAGGATTATAAGCTGGATTTGGCGTTTGTCCATAAGGGGGTTGTTGTGGAGCTTGAGAATTGTGTCCTGTCGAGAACTGTGGGTTTCCTGGAAAAGGGGTATTCCATGGATTAGGTGTGGCAGACACATTTTGTCCATACAGTTGATGGTAGGCTATGGATTGAGGCTGCACCCCAAATGGAAGTCATCCTCCAATGGGAGGATGCCCCCCAGCTTGAGGTAGAGTTCCCGAAATTTGAGAACAAGATGCAAATGACTAAATGGTACCGCTAAATGGGTTAATACCACCAAGACCGGTCCCTTCGGGTTGTTGGATAGGTATGGAACTTCCTGGTATAACTTGGGTAGTAGTGGCAGTGGAAAGATTCAGTGCTCTGTACCCAAAAGGGAGTGATGATGTAGGTCTTGGTGTTACTAGTGTGCCAATAGCAGCTTGGCTAACCACTGCATTACTGGCGGGAATAGTCAGAATGTGAGGGACCATTGTGGAATGGGTCATCTGGAGAGGAAAAGTAGACCTTGGGCCAGCGGACAATGTGTTCGGACCTATGGACGGTGTGGCCGTAAAAATGGTAGTACCGGTAAAATGGTTTAAAGGTACGGTGTAGGAGATAGGTGCGTCGGCACCTACTCCCACTCCATAAAGGTCCCACACCATGCGTGGTGGACTTTGAACAATGTCTGTGGTCCAAAAGGGGTCATCGGCTAAAGGGTTTGAACAAGACCCAGTTGGAATGTTAGAAGGATTGATGATGACAAATTCACCAACTGAATTGAGTTGGAGAACACGTCGTTCATATCCCTCCAAAATGTAGAAAGCTTTTGAAGACTCTGAAACAATTCGAAAATTCTCTAAAGGAGTGGGAACTTCTTCTTGGGAAGTTGTAGTGTCTTGAACCTCTCTCTGTTGAGGAGATCCTCCATAGAATGAGTGGGTAAAGGGGTGTTCCCTTCCATATTTTCTGGAGGAAGTCCCTATAGCCTCCGCGAACGGCATGGAGGGTCAATGTTGGCGAAAAAGAGTCGGATAAAAATATCTATGGCCAACTACCGAAAAGAAAAAACATACGCTAATAGAATCTAAGAATCACAACCAAGAAAATAGGGACGTCTCTTGATGACTGTACTAGTTGGTGATGAAATCCAATGTTGCGTGATCAAGTCAAGAAGGGGCGGGGATATGGTGGAATAGTTACAATGGAGACATGCTTAATGGACTTATGCCTTGGTACAAACTTCCACGCAGTAATTGTGGATTTACCCTCCAAGGAGCCCGAGTGATTTTGAACAATGTCTGCTCTAGGTACAGTGAGACTTATCTTGACCATCACCTTGTGTAATACCCTAAATATTATGGCCACTAAGGTTACCAATTCACAGTCATCCCCTGGGTGGGTACAGTCGATAGTCCAATCCAAACGTACAGGTAGGGTATCGAGCCCGAAATCAACTAAAAAGGATTCCATGCAGTAATTGTGGATTTACCTTTAAGCAATCCCCATAATACGATTTGACCACTACAATCAGTCAAACCATAGAGGGATAATCTCCATAGCTCTACTGAATGAGACCTTGTGTGTAACCCCTGTGTGAGAGGGGGATTCCAGGCAGACTTATACGACAATTGGATTTGACTCTCCCTAACTCAGGATGCTAATGTTTGTTTTGGAAACTTTGGAGAGTTATGCTCACAGCCTAATCCAAAGTACTAGTCTTAGTCTATTGTTGGTGGAGGATCCTAGAAAAGAAAATGTTCTAGATAGTTTTTTAATTAGCATTCATTTTATGGTTGTTCTTTACTCAAAAAGGGGTGCATGGAAGTGAAACGGATGGAATTGTGACTTAGTCCCAAAAAATGCATCAAATATGATAAGCAGTCATTTCTTTTCGATGAACATCTATCTAGGGGAGAGAGAGAGAGAGTTATTTTCACTAACAAGCATTGATAAGGAATGTCCTCAAACAAATTTTCTTCAATCAAATCCTGAAGTGGTGCTAAAACTTTTGAAATACCTTCAAATATGAAAAATCAATCATGAAGATGTCTCTTTATTGTTTGTATGTGAATAATGATTCATTCAAAACAATGCTCGTCTTGCTAATTATATTTTTGGATCAATGAAAATCAGACCAACACAAGCAGGTTTCATACAAACAATACACCCTCTCGTTGTGATCAAAACAAGAAGCGAAAGAAAAGAAACAATCAAAGAGAAATCAATAACTTCACACCAAAAGAAATGTCGAAGAACAATGACCTTAGCTAAGATGAAATGAAAAGATCCATAGACTTTTGATGTCCTTCACCAGAGTTTCTTGCTCAGTTGAAAAGGAGAGAAAGACAATGCATGGGTTTCAAAACTCCAGACAACAGAAAAACTCAAATAACAATGAAGAAAGCCACAAAATCTTAACAACAAGATGTTTTTTCTTCAAAAAGAAAGATGTCAAAATTGCAAAGGAAGAAGCATTGACTCACAGGAAGACTCAGCAAGTGAAACACAGAGGTAAAACCCTGAAAAGAGCAATTCTAGAAAGTTTGTTGGCCAAAAGAGGGTTGGCGCTCTGTTTTCAAGGGAAAGGAGAGTTATAGCGCTCTATGTAAGGCACTCAGGGAGCGTTGGCACTGTGTTAACACAAGTACAAGGGCACCAAGTTCAAAAAGCTCCTAAAATCTCAAAATATCCAAAAATTCCAGTCCAAGCTCATCAATCAAGCTGAGTGTGATGAGGTAGGGAGTCAATCAGCTCATGAAATCAATCAAAAGGGGGTGAACCAGGTCTGAGAACAATCAAGGGGCAAGACGAGGTCTATGAGGAGAAATCAAAACAAAAAGTTTCTATTCGAGGAATCCCCAGTGGAGTCGCTAGTTTCTATTGTAGGAAAATCTCCCCGAAGACAGGTAGATTGCCTCAAAGAGCTAGACCCTAAACTCTAAGACAGAAAGTGCTTAACGTGGACACTGACTTCCTTTCAAATCTATACAAACTAATGCATGAGGAGGAAGGAGAACATAAGTACCTTTTTATCGATGTTTGTCCCTGCACGCTCCGAGTTGAGATCCAATATTTCGCTCCTCGACGAGCCCTGTAGACAAACAAAGTATGAACACTTCCTACTCTATTGGTATTATCTTGAAAATAGATCTATCTATCAATGATAAGTTCATGTAAGATCAGACAAAAACTAGAAATAAATAGGCCAAGCATGTCATATTAATGAGAATAACAACAACAGTACTTACAATCGTAGATGCGAATGCGACAACTTCGTCAAGTCCCCTTTGTATAACCCTTGCTCGAAAGATCCATGACCTGGATGATAGAAGCTTCATTGATCACTTCTCCTTTAGTTGACTGTGTGTTTCCTATGAGATCATAGGTTTCATGCTAGCAATTCTTCCCCCTTTTCACCATCATAGAGCCTGCTTATATAGATCAAGAGAGGCTTAACCTCTTGAGGTATCTTTAGGGTAGGTTGAGGAATTCCCTCCTTAGATCATGGATCTTCTGATTGAACCAAGAATTCAAATGCAACTACCTTCCAAACTTGAAATATCCTCCCTTTATTCTTCTCAATGGGCCAACCACTTCCTAGATTAAACATCACTCCCTCAAAAGGGGCATCAGGCCACTATAGCACTCCCTAGGAGGCTCAAGGGGAGCGCTAGCACTCTAAGGATGGATACAACTCCTTTAGAGGGGTAGTTGGTCATTATAATTCTCCCTAATCCCTTATTGGGGAGTGCCAGTGCTCCTAAGGCTGATGTGGAGGAGCGTTCTCCTTCAAAACCCTGGTTTTAGAGCTCCTTTCAGGTGGCAAGAGTTCCTTAACTTCAGTTAATCATTATCCCTCCTCCAAATCAAGTGTATGAGGTATTATAAGTGCCTCCTTAGTGTCATCATCATGGAAGTAGGCTTTGTTTGATGTTTGTGACACTTGGGATAGTTGTAAGGAACATGCGACACTTACGACAGTTGAGAGGAACATGCGACACTTATCCAATTGAGTAATATTGACGTGTAACAACAACGCTAAGAATAAATCACATAAGAAACATCACACAAAGCACATCAAGACAGAGGATATATGTGGTTCACCCTAGTGTGGGGCTACGTCCACCAACTTCTTTGTCTTCTTTATTAATCTTCGATCTTCTTACATTCATCTTGACTTGTGCACAAAGCCACAGATCCTAACTCCATAGTGGATAGGTGATACACACACAACACACTAGATCCACCTTCCCCAAAATCAGGTCAAGGCACATAGCCAACTCCTCAATAACACAGAGCACTTACATACAACGTCTATGCACAAATCAACTTACAAAACACTTGCACTTAGCTCTACAATCCCTTAACACATTCTTGCACAAATCCAACCAGATCTACTTCTTACATCACTTAGATACTTATTTATATCATTACAAAAAGGCCTAATCATGGATAAACCCATGGGCTGGCATACCTTAACCCATTACATAAACCCTAAAACCCTTTGTTGGGTCCACAAGCCCGCAAAGTCGATGAGATCCTGTGATCTCTGCTTCACCTAGGAGCTCCATCTTCGACCAACCTCTTGAAGTCCCAAAAGTGGTCAAACACAACCAATGTTTCCTCAAAACTTGGTCAAGGGCCAAAAGGCCCCCAAAACTCACCTTTGACTCATCCTGTAAGATACCAGATATATAAAATATATAGAACATAAATAAAATGCTAGAAATGGCAGAATAACAGTAAAATATCCATCATAATCTTCACAATACACATAAATGATACTCGAAATAGCAATAGAAAAGCACTTTGATTCAGAAAGAAATGTTCACAGGCCTCTTCAAGGGGGCAACCTCCAGTCGAGCAACGCTCTGTTACAATAATATCCAAGCTAGGGTTCTCATACCCTCACCTCTTATTTATACTAAATATGTATATTAAGAGAAGCATCTAGAGGAAGATCCTTCTAGAAGCGGAAGCTTCTATTATGTCTTCTTACATCCACCTTATTCTATTTTATTGAAAGGCCTTATTAATATTGAACTTTATTACATCTGAATACATTGATCTACCTATGTGCAGGTTAGGACCTTAACATGTCTGCCCCCTTAAAAATAACCTTGTCCTCAAGGCTTGAGATGTGGAAACTGCTGCAGAATGGTAGCTGGTTCCCAAGTGGCATCTGCTAGAGTCATGTCTTTCCACTGTACTAGCACTTCCTTGATGGTTCTATGATGCAGGCGATGCTCACGCTGGTCCAAAATTACTTCTGGATGTAGCCAAATGGAGCCTTCTTCAGCTAACTCTAGAAGGTTGGTTTGAATTTGGCACTTGGTTCCAATCACCTTCTTCAAGCATGAAACATGAAATACAGGATGTAGCTTCAACTGACTGGGTAGAGCTAACTGATATGCGACTTGTCCCACACGCTTGAGAACTGTGTAAGGGCCATAGAATTTGGGTGCTAGCTTCTGACAATGCTCGAACTTGAGGGAAGTTTTCTTATATGGTTGCAGTCTCAGAAACACCTGATCCCCTTATGCAAATTGACATTCAAAGTGACCTTGATCTGCTTGCTGCTTCATTCTATTCTGTGCCATGACCAAGTTCTCTTTAAGGGTACGAAGGATTTCCTCTCGAACTATAAGTGTTTGGTCAACTGCCTGGACCTTCGAGGTACCCGGTAATTATGAGAGAACTGAAGGTGGCTTCTATCCATATAATACTTCAAAGGGAGTCATGTGAGTGGTTTTATGGTATGTGGTGTTGTACCACCATTCGGAAAGGGGTAACCATTGAGCCCACTGGTGTTGTTTTTCAAAGGCAAAGCACCTCAGATATGTTTCCAAACACTTGCTGACAAGTTCTGTTTGACCATCCGTTTGGGGATGATAAGCTGAGCTGAGATGCAATTGTGTGCCTTGTAGCTTAAACAATTCTTGCCAAAAATTGCTTGTGAAAGTTGGGTCTCGATCAGAAACAATAGAGTGCATCATGCCATGCAGCTTGAAGACTTGGTCCATGAAAATTTGAGCCACCGTGGATGCAGTAAATGGGTGGGAAAGAGTTCAAAAATGAGCATACTTGGAGAGGTGATCCACCACCACCATTATGACTTATTTATTCCCCGATTTGGGTAAGCCTGTAATAAATTCCATAGAGATATCCTTCCAAATAGCGGGGGGAATCAGAAGCAGTTGGAGGGTGCCTAGAGATTTGATTGTTTCTCCCTTGTTGCGTTGACACACCTCACATTCAATGACAAACTTACGGATGTCTTGTTTCATACCCTCCCAGAAAAAGGAGCATTTGACTCGCTCATATGTTTTGGTGAACCCCGAGTGCCCCGCTGTGGGTGTAGCATGAAGCTCAGAAAGCACCATGGATTTGAGCTTGGATTGTTTACTTAAATACAACTGAGCTTTGTATCGAAGCTCATCTTGGACCCAGGAGTATCCTAGGGGAGATGGAGCCTTGTTCTGTAGTTGCTAGATCATATGTGAACTTTTGGGATCTTGAAGCCATTCCTGGTGCACATCTTGGAGCCAATCAAGTACAATGAAGGAAAGAGAAAAAAGAGATCCTTCGTCTTCATATTTTCGGTACAGTGCATCCGCCATGACATTTTCTTTTCCCTTCTTGTAAATGATCTCATAATCATATCCGAAGAGCTTAGTCACCCATTTTTGTTGTTCCTGGGAGGAAATGCATTGTTCCAGAAAGTACTTGAGGCTTTAATGGTCTGTCTTAATTTGGAAGCGTTGCCCCAAGAGATACGGATGCCACAACTCAACGGCATGCAAAATCGCCAACATTTCTTTTTCATAAATGGGTTTGCCCAGATTCTTTTCAGATAGTTTCTTTCTAGTGAAGGCCAAAGGTCGACCCTCTTGCATAAGGACAACACCAATTCCTTTCCCTGAGGTGTCACATTCCAACACAAAAGTGTTTGTGAAGTTGGGAAGGGCCAAAACCGGAGTGGTGCACATGGTCATCTTCAAGGTTTGAAAATCTTGAGAAGCTGCTGGAGTCCAAGTGAAAGAGTTATTTTTTAGGATATCCATGAGAGGTTTTTCAATCTTTCCATAGTTCTTAACGAACTTGCGATAATACCCTGTGAGGCCCAAAAATCCATGCAAGCTTTTGAGAGTATTTGGGTGTGGCGAGTCTTGCATAGCTTCAATATTTCTTGGGTCCACCCTGATGCCATCCTTTCCCACCAGATGACCCAAGTATTCTACTTCGAAGGCACCAAAAGAACATTTGGACTATTTTAGGAAAAGCTGGTGCTGAGAGAGTAGGCGGAGAACTTGATCCACATGATTAAGATGGTCTGTCTATGTTTTTCTATATATGAGGATATCATCAAAGAAAACTAAGACAAAATGACGGAGAAAAAGGTCAGAAGACATGGTTCATGAGGCTCTGGAAGGTGGAGGGGGCGTTACACAAGCCAAAGGGCATGACCAAAAGCCCTCATGAGTGCGAAAGGATATCTTTGGAATGTCAGCCTCTTTCATGCGTATCTGGTGATAGCCCAAGCGAAGATCAAGTTTGGTAAAGAGTTGGGCACCACTCAATTCATCCAGAAGGTCATCAATGACAGGAATGGGAAATTTGTCTTTGATGGTTAGTTTGTTGAGAGAAGAGAAGTTAGGATAAATTCTCCAAGAAACTTCTTTCTTCAGTACCATGACGACCAGAGAGGAGTAAGGGATCATACTAGGACAGATGACTCCGATAGTAAGGAGTTCCTGGACCATTTTTTCAATTTCAATTTTTTGTGCAAAGGGGTGGTGATATGGACGTATATTGGGGGGAAGGCTTCCTGGGACAAGGGGAATGGAATGATCATGGACACCATGGGAAGGGGGGAGTCCTTGGGGAGTGGAAAATACTGTTTGATGTTTAGAAAGGATAGCTTGGAGGTCTTGGGGCACTGGTGGTGTCTCTGTGGCTTGTATGGCATGGAGTTGGGCAATGACACCCGAATGACCTTTTTTGAGCAGTTTTTCCATGCGATGAGAACTGATGATCTCAGGTGAACCAACATTGATGCCTTGAAATTTATATTGGTGGCCTCCTTGGTCGAATTTCATGGTTAGGTCATGGAAATCCATGAGAATTGGACCCAAAGTCCTTAGCCAATCTGCACCCAACACAATGTCGCAACCACCCATGTCAATCGAAAACATATGGGATTTGAGGTGGTAGTCACCTATTTGGAGATGCACATTTTCACAGCACCCACCACATTTCATAGAACCACCATTGGCAATCATGATTTGGAAATTGTTGACAACATGGATGTAGCAATGGGTTTCTTGGGCAATGCGGTGATGAATAAAATTGTGGGTGTTGCCACTATCAACTAGAATGATGACCTTTCGTTGCTTGATGTAACCGATTAACTTGAGGGTTTGGGGGGCAGAGAATCTGGTGAGATCATTGAGGGAAATAATTGGTTCCACTTCGGGAGGGTCGAAGCGAGGGATTATGTCAGAGATTTCTGGTGACTCGGGCACAGGGGGAGTGTCAACATCTTCTTCTTGAATATCCTCGGAGATGTCCATAAAGAGATTTTTTTCCTTACATTTGTGGCCTAGGAAATATTTGTCATCACAATTATAACAGAGGCCTTTGAGTTGGCGTTCAACCATTTCAGCCTTGGTTAATTTTGGGATTTTTAATGGGGCGGAGGGAGTAGTGGGGTTTACTAGTTTAGGGCACAGGATAAAGGAAGGCTTACGGTTTTGAGAGGAAACAATTTGGTGTGCTTCTTTAGATTTTTTGGTAGCCTCCACCCAAGTCGTAGGTTGAGCCATGAGGACATGGGCCCTAATCTCCTCCTTGAGGCCACTGATAAAACACTCTCAAAAGAAAGCATCAGTCATGCCCTCTGGTCGAAAATCTAGACGCTCAAATGCAGCTATGAAGTCTTCGACTGTGCCTGATTGCTTCAATTTTGTCAAACGGCCCAAATGGTTGGTGTCAGTGTCAAAGCATCCATAAAGATCAGCAACAAATTGGGTCCAAGAAATATATCCTTGATGGGAAGTTTTTCTCCATTGCCACCATTGCTAGCGTTCTTGATCTAGATGGAGAACACCATACCAAGGTTTGGCCAAGTCATCTATAATTTTGTAGAGAGAGAAATAATGTTCCATTTATGTGACCCAACCAGTGGGGTCTGAGCCATCAAATTTGGTTACATCCACCCATGGAAGGCGTATGTCCCTTTGAAAGTGATGGGGTTGAAAGGAATGGGAAGAAGTTTCACCTTTAGTCTTTTTATGTGCCTTAGGAAAAGAGTCATCTGTAGGGATTTTGAGTTTGGTGTAGAGTGATGAAAAGATAGATTCAAGCTGGGTGGTCAGTTCATGTTTGACTTCCGCCATTGCAGACTGCACGACTACATTTACGGAGGCATTTATGGAGGCATCACGGGAGGCAATAGTAACACTGAGTTGTTGCACTTCTTGTTGGGTCTCAAGTAAACCATCTTACAAGGTGTTGAAGCGAGACTCTAGTTCTTGGCTACGGGTATGAGCCATGATGATGGGTGAACTGGAAAGGGAGCGGGCGGGGTCAAAAATTTTTGCAGAAAAATGATATGGATGAATGTGATAAGGGAGAAGAGATGAGTCTAAAGAATGCAGTGCTGAAATCCCAAAATTTTGAACCAGAGAGTATTTACTTAGCAACGCGAACACAGATGCACGTCAATAGATCTCGCTGGTTTAATTTGTTTATGTTGTTGTTTATGTTCCCCAAGGGTTAGGTATTCAAGGGTTCTAC